>BQNB010052949.1:0-40250 GCA_026074375.1 Tanacetum coccineum
ATGCCGTAAGATTGAAAAATCATTTTTCTATGCTTTTTCCAAACTATAAAAAACAGACATGTAACCATCTTGGGCCGTGCTGATATCCTAGTATAGTTACAAACAAACAGATAGGCCTCGATTTATTGTAATCAAGAAAACTTCATTAGATTATATTCAAGAAAACAGGAGCAGCCACCCCAAATGTGGCTGCAACACTACTCATACATCATTTTTCCGCACCAGATCATTAGATAACACAGACAGACAAACCAGTCTGCAACATATCAGGGCACTGCACCTGGATCAATATCAACAGGAATTATAAACCAAAACAATCCTAAAAAACTAAAGAATTCATTTGTTTTAAACCATTGAAAAACAAATGCTTATCTCTATAAGTTCCAGCAACAAAAAAAATCTTACCCCAACCACCTCCAGTGGTAAAACTATCTAACCCACTCAAGCTATTCCTACAGTTATAATTAGCATTCCTTAAATATAACATTATCAAAATGTTTCTTTAGTTACATTTTCAATGGAACTCAGAGTCTTTAATCGAGAGATTTCACAGGCACGTTTGTAAATTCCAAGTGTGTTGATAAAACATGCCCACGCATAATCGAAAATAACTTACTCAATGGTAGTATTTCTTGAGGATGTCTATTGGATAAGTTCTAGCAGCATCATGAAGTTTTGTCAGCAGTTTTGGAAACTTAGCCCGGAACTTTTGTTCCATCTCTGTATCACACGTTCCCAGCTCTCGACCTTTAACGATAAAATCAACATGGATCGCCTTGCTCGTTATGGCTGCATTGGCTCTGGTTTCCTCATAGTGACTTCTTTCATTACGTACCAGTCTTATTAAGCTGCTTATCTCACCATCAGGGTACTTCCAACCAGCCTTTTTGTTGTTCTTCAAAATATTTGACATAGCTTTCTTGAGGGTCGTAAATTTGCTGTGCCAAGAAGGTCTGCCATTATACAAGACAGATTTCGAATCAACAACATCATAGATGATGGCCTCTATATCGGTTTGCAATGCAGTAGTGGGATTTCCCTCCGCTAAATGATTGCTAAGATCTGTAAAAAAATCCAAGCGTCTAGGAGCATCCCAGAAAAACGGTTGCATCATCAAATCTTCTATGGTTGTTATTCGATAAATGCTGTTGACATTTTAAAAAGAAAATATATAAGTCATTAAGTCGCATAAATAAAAAAAATTGGAGATGTCGTTTTTGTTGAATAAACTGATACTTTGTTATCAGGTTTACTTAGTCCATTTAGATATTTATTTATTATGCTTACTCAGTCATCCATATTTACTGGATTGACCAATTATTTAGGGGAGTCTTATGCCATGATACTTAGTTGAAGTAGTGGCAAGTTGTTAGGGAGTCGTTTATGTTTTCAAGTATTCCACTAGTTGCTCTATATCTATAAATAGAGCTAGTTGTTTTGTATTTTCATCATCAAAGTTTCAGCAAAATAAAATAAC
Organism: Tanacetum coccineum; assembly: GCA_026074375.1. Classification (NCBI taxonomy): domain Eukaryota; kingdom Viridiplantae; phylum Streptophyta; class Magnoliopsida; order Asterales; family Asteraceae; genus Tanacetum; species Tanacetum coccineum. The sequence goes on from BQNB010052949.1 coordinate 1,478, forward strand.
TCCTTCCTCCCGTTACAAAAGCTTTTTATCTTTTATCTTTATCACTTCATAACAGTTTTGGTAGATCGCGACGTACCTTGGTTGTGCTGTTTGGAGTTGGACGATTCCGATCTTTTTGAGAAGATCTATTACTTCAGCATTTGTTCCAACCAGTTTCATGAGATCCTTTTCGTCTACAAGGCCAGGGTTAACAGCTACCACATCCTTAAGCAAGTGCACTCCCTTAGAAACAATATATAAAATGACATGTGCTATGTCCTGAAGATCCTTAAGCTTCCCATCTATTAAACAAAATGGAATTATTAGTATTAATAATCGAAAAAAAAAAGAGACTTGTTCTTGCTGCTTGTGTGTATGGTATTTCGCAAGAGAGAAACTCAAGAGTCTTCAGAAATGAAAGAAAGAGGAGTGCAGATTGCTAAGCCTTACAGTTAAAGAAAGTAATGCAGTCAGAAATATGGAAAGAATTTAGGATGTTAAGTGTAAAAGACATCAACTGTGATTGGGTTTATGTAGATAGCAGATGGCTTATACCTTGGGGTTGAAAAGATTGCAAAGTGGCATTGATTATTGACTGTTTGTCAGTCCTAGTAAGCCTCATAAGGAAGTTTCCTGCTATGGTTTGTGGTATATCCTTTGGTGTGATTGGATCAAGTTCTATGGATACTCCCGTGTATTCAGTGAAGAGTTTAATTTGGTGGAGTGCCAGCCTAGTCAACTATCTTATAGTCCAATGCTCTAAGAGTGGTGTATCGGGTCTTGGCAGTTTGATTGGGAAATGTAACTAAGGTGGGATGTATCCTTAAGATCCTTCTAGCAACTGTTGGAATTGTAGCTCCTTGTTAGAAGTCTTAATGGAATAGGAGTTTTACCCTATCCTTGATGATGCCTAGATACAAGAGCCTCTGTTGTTCATGGAGTGAAAACAGGTAGGGTGTTTGTATGTATAGGAAATGTAGTCAAGATAGGGGTTTCTCCATGGAAGCCTAGTTCTAATATCTAAGCTATACTAGATGAATTGGTGAAGAATGTTCTCTGTTTTGAATTTCCTTCTAAAGCCTTTCTTGTCTTGTTTGGGCATGTCCTCACAGGAAAGAATTTGGCATGTAACTCAGTGTTGTAAATATCGGCCTTGGCGGCCGATATATCACTGATATATCGCTTATCGGTGGTCAACCGATACGTTTTTTCACTTATCGGTAAAAAATCGGTTTTGGTCAAAATCGGTCAAAAATCGGTCAAAATCGGTCAAATCGGTCAAAATGGGCCGATTTTGGGGGTTTTTTTTTTTTTTTTTTTTTTCTGATTTTCTTGATCGTGATTTAATAAAAGTAAACAAAACTGAATTAAAACCACACATAATGTATATTTTACAACATATACATAAGATATATAGTTAAAAATAATAAGAATATTAAAAAACTTATTAAATATATATATATTTTGCAAAATTCCTTTATAATTTAGGGTCTCCGCCGAGAAACCGATATATCGCCGCCAAGACCGTTATATCGCTTAAAGGGGGTCGACCGCCGAGGTACCGCCGAGCGATATTTACAACACTGCACACTGGTAAAGTACAAACTCAACTTCTTTAACTGCTCTAGATGTAAAGAGGTTTTTCCGCTTGTTCAGGTCACCAGGTTAGCAGATAGAAGCACATGTGCCCGGGTAGCTATAGTGTTTGTGTAGATATATGATGTATGTTTGTAAATAAAAGATTTTTTGTTTGTTTCGTATGCTGAATAAGCGTTTAAATCAAACTTTTTATAAAAATATTGTTAAGTTAATTGAAAAGGCTACGCCTCCGTGACTTTTTCAAGTAAGCCATGCTTCTGAATAAAGTTTGTTACAAACAAACATTTACTAACTTAACACATTAAGTCAATTTTTCAACTAAATGGAACCTAAATCGGCTAGACGAAAACCACCTAAACAGTCTACTTATCTATCATAATTCTAATTATGCACGTGTTCCTATCAATTCAATAATCAAAACATGGACTGAAAAGGTGAATGATAGATTGCAAATAATCAAGGCTTTAATTGTAATTTGCAAGGGAGCATGTCATACAAGCCAACCCCCTAAAAAAGCCACAATTTTGGGGATTATCAAAAACCCCTTATATAAGCCCACTCAAATAAGCTCACTCATGACTCATATAAGTTAATAAGCCGGAAACAATCCGGTCATCTATCCTAGTCCTAATTCTCCACGTATTCCCAAAACAATAAATAAAGATAACAAAGGGCTTATTGTGTGAAAATGGATCTTGTCAGTTTTTTTAGTATGTATCATGTTAATAACTAACTTTTTGAATTTCGTAGTTTGATTCCCTAAAATACGTCCCAAAAATACTTATTTGATACCCAAAAATATGTCAATCGGATACACGTAATAATTGAAATTCAAAATGTTAGTTATTAAATAGTCTGATCGTAAAGATGTACATACACAGACATGATATCTAGGGTGTGTTTGGCAAAAGTAGCAGTAAGTAAGCGAACCGGTAGTAGTAGTATTAGCTCTGTAAAAACGTTTGGTAACGTAGTTGTAGGTGTAATCATAATGTGTAAAATAGCTCTTAAATGCTCAACGCTAAATGTTACTTCATGAAGCGTTGGAAAATGTGCATTCTACAAAAAAACAGATAAAGCTACTTGCTAAATGCTTCGTGCCAAACACACCCCTAAACAATCTAGTCTTTTCACGATATGGGAAAGGTGGGATGTAGACACATCATACCCCTACCCAAGGGTAAAGAGACTGCTTCCAAAAAGAACTCCGGCAAATCAAATCATCTATCCTAGGTCCAATGTTCAAAAATAGGAAACAAATATAATAAAAAAAACAACCTTGGGATCTCCATCAAGAGAAACAACAGATCCATCATTATAAGTCAACACACTCCTTCCATTCTTGGCACCAACTTTTATTAAAAGCATAAAGAGATTTAAGACCATATTTATCAAGAATGTCTCCAACTTCAAGCTGGTCTCGCTCCCAGCCGCCTAAAGATGAGGTGAATATGTCTATTGGTCCTTTGCCTGATTTGTATAAGTGGATTGTTATTTCTGGTACTTTTGTTGTAACTCGTTTTGTTGTTGTTGGTGAGTCTTGTTTTTGTGAGATGAGTGGTTGGGTTTCTTCTGCTTCTGTTATTTCTACCATGATTTGTTGTGGTTGTGATTGCTTGGCTAGTAAGGTAACGACAGTTAATGGTGGTTTGAGGAAGGGGAAGACTTTTTCTCTTGTTTGGGATAATAATGAAAATCTATTTTTGTTAGTGGGCGTACGGCTGTTTGACTAGGCCGAGCAAAACGGATCGCGGATTGGACCGGACCGGGAAATTAGTTCGAATCGGATCGATCAGACCGGACCAAACTTATTTTATTCTGGTCCTCGGTCTATCATTTTTCTTATTTTCAGTCCTCGCTCCGGTCAGTCCGGTTCGGTCTTACGAAAAAACCCGGCGATTATGCGTTGTTGGACCGGATCGGACCGAACCGGACCATTTTGGTCCGGTCTTCAGTCAAGTGTTTTGGCTAAACTTGGTTTCGGTCTGATCCAATTTTCGGACCGTGAGCACCCCTACTAACGACTGTGCTAATCTGGAATAATCAGGATGTAAATGTAACGTCAACTCAATTTTTCTCTTTACAACTAATTTCACAATAATTAAATAATAATACAACAAACTTAACTAATCAAATATACCCCAGATATACACAAATATACCTCATATAAACAACCACGCATCTTCAAAGGAAAAAAAAAGCAAGACTCGGTCACCTATCGACCGAGTCGTGGGACAGTTTTGTGTGTGCCATATGAGTTGTGTGAGTTGTTATTTTGTTTATGTGTGGCATATGTGTGTAGAACTAGGGTATATTTGAGTGGTTAAGTTAGTTTTCGTATTACAATAAGTTGGTTGTAGTGCGAAAAATCGAGTTAGCATAGATGTGACAATAATGATCGCAGTCACAAAGCTCCCTAAGTCCATTATTACACTTACATTGTATTTCATAGTATCACTTAAGAAAGAAAATGAAAAGAAACATAAGAAGTTGCGTTCTCGGGTAGCACTTAAGGAGGAAAAGAAAAAGAAAAGAACCAAAAAACTAGTCTAGTTTGGTTTATTTTTAAGTAAAGTGTTTTCTCTCAAAATTAAGCTAAAAATCTTTACTTCCTATACTATTCTTTACTAGAAAATTTTAAAAACACATTATTTTAAAAGAAAAGTTAAATCTAAGATAATAACTAGACGAGTACCCGTGCATAACACCGGTAATTTCTAGTTGCAGATAATTAACGATATGCGATATTGTGGTAAATATTTCTTATAACGTTCAAAATAAGCGTTTTTCTAACAAAAATATAAAGAATATCTGCAGAAAGTACCCGTAAGAGTTGAGAAGTGAAAGTGAGGGTATATTGAGAGATTATTTTTTGTTGTAAAATAACATTATTGTGGGGAGATATGGAATGGCTTGTGTGGATTTATATGGTGGACGCGGTTACACATTTTTAATAATCATTATCGATAGTAATGATTTTTAACAATTACAGTTTTTAATAATTATTGAAGGCCGTTACAATGATAAATTAAATGGGCTATTATAATGTTATAATGGTATTGATGACTGAATTTATTATTCAAATGTTGTTACAATTTATTGTGTTTCATATAATAAAATTCACTTTTCATTCCTTCCTAAAATACATTCAGTTTTCATTTTTCACATTCACATTCAAGAATTGTAGCAATATCCTTAGTATAAAAGTATAGATAGATAAAATCACAATATTTATTTCCTTCTTTTGTCTTATTTATTTAAACCCGAGTCACAAATAAAAACAAAAAATAAAATAAAATTACATATAAATATATGAATCTTTGATAAAGTCAAGATCATGAAAATTCTAATAGCACAACATATAATTTCGCTGGCTTTCTTCTTTTCTTTTTGCTTTTTCACTCGGGGACCAGCTAGACCTTTTACTTTATGCCTTATAATAGTGGCGGCATTCGGTGGTAGAAGGGTTTTTTTACCCTCTTATACCCGCTTTACAATAATGGTCTCCTATCTCCTGTCTGCAGCGCGTGGTCGCGCGCTAGGTGATTGATAATGGTGGTTGCGAGTTATGGTGGAGTGTTGGTGGGGGGGTGGAGTTTATAGCTTCTATGAAACCCAGTTATGCAAAGCTGGTGCACGAACCAATGTGATCTTCCTCCATGTATAAATTAAACTTAAAAATAACCACCACCACCCCCCCCAACCCCCCCACACAACCCCCCAAACACACAGCCCCCAACCAACCACACCAACAACAACCCCCAAACCAAAACCCCCCCCAACCCAACCCCCCTCCCCCCCCCCCCCCCCCCCCCACACCCCCACCACCCCCCACACCCCCATCACACACTACTTTATATCCATGACTCCCCGCCTTCCCCCCCCACCCCCCCAATCCCCCCTTACAACATGGATGAGCTCGTTGGTGGAGGTGAATGGTGGTGTATTGGTGGGGGAGTGGAGTTTATAGGCTTCATGAAACCCGTTATGCAAAGCTGCAAAGAAACTAGGGGTGAGCATGGTTCGGTTTGGTTCGGTTTTTGTATAAATCCGAAACCGAACCGAAAAATTTCGGTTTTTGATTTTTAGAAACCATTCGGTTTCGGTTTTGTGTCGGTTTGGTTTTTCGGTTGTCGGTTTATTTTTGGTTTGGTTTTTCGGTTTTTCGGTTTCATACCGACTTATCGAAAGCTTTGCTTATTGCAGAGTCGATTTTGTGAATATACCATAACCAACACCTTCACAGCTTTAAGAAACAATCCAATAAGAAAAACAAAGACACAACAAATGATAAATAAGAAACAAACGACCATATAAACCAAGAGCTTGGTATGACACTTTGGCCAATTATCTTTTGTGCAATGGCTTTCAAAGAGGAAAGATTGACCAAACATTATTCACCAAGAGACAAAAGGGACATATCCTGCTTGTTCAAATATATATGGATGACATTATCTTTGGATATACAAAGAAGGAGTTATGTGATGAGTTTGAGAAGCTTATGAAAGATAAGTTTCAAATGAGTTCTATGGGAGAACTTACCTTCTTTTTGGGTTTACAGGTCTAACAAAAAAAGAAAGGCATTTTTATCAGTCAAGATAAATAAGTTAATGAGATTTTGAGAAAGTACAACTACACAGATGTGAAGTCTGCCTCTACTTCAACAGATTTGGTTCAAGATGGAGATGCTGCTGATGTTGATGAACATCTTTATAGATCTATGATAGGATCTTTGATGTACCTTACAGCATCCAGGCCAGATATCATGTTTGCAGTCTGTGTATGTGCAAGGTTTCAAGTTTCTCCAAAGACATCTCATCTCTTAGCTGTCAAGAGAATCTTTAGATACCTTAAAGGAAAATCATATTTAGGAATTTGGGATTCTAAGGATTCTCCATTGGAATTAGTTGCTTACACTGACAGTAACTATGCTGGAGCTACACAAGATAGGAAGTCAACCACTAGAGGTTGTCAGTTTTTGGGAAATACGCTGATCTCTTGTGTTGGATCCACTCTAGATAGATCTTTACTGCCTGTTAAGGATGGTGATTAACCTATGTAATCACAAGCTAATCACAAGAGAGACTCTTGCTAAACAAAGCTAATGTCTATGCGGAAATTAGACAAAGCTTATAAGAAGAACGAGACTATTAAACTAAAAGATTCTTCTATGGATTTCTATTAATTAACAAGGAGAAGAAGAATTGTTTTTCTCGGATGTAGGTTGGGTCTCTTATATACTACTGAAACCCTAACCGCCAGTTACACAAAACGTGTCAAAGAGATATGCACTATCATTTCCTAAGATAGCTCAAGCATATCCTTATCACTAACTAACTATACTACTAGCCCGAACCTAATATAATACTACCAGGACTAACTATTGTTCTACCAGCAGGAACCATATTTGGTCTGCCAGCACTAACTATGAAGTTATCCTTACCAGTAGGAACTTATACTCTACCAGTAGGAACTACATACATACTAGTAGTAACTAACTATTACAATATTCCTAACAATCCTCCCCTAAACTTGAATTTTTCATAGTTAACTTCAAGTTTCTAGATAGATCTTTCAGTGGACTCTTGAGGATTGAACAACAACATCTTTAACCCGTGTAAACAGCAACTCTAATCTGCATGAATCTTGATAAGAACACTTGAATACTTCTGCACATATCAGCTGAATGTCTATTTGGCAAGCAGACTAGTCTTCATATGTAACCACCTCAGCAACAATGACAATTAGGTACATAGAGTCAGGTACATCAATTCAAGGTTACAGACTATTCTCATCACATCCCATGGTGTGTTAACTCCGAGGAGAGGTGAATCTATGAAAAGTAATGGATTTATGAAGCCTTTACCAAGTAGTCATTAACTCTTAGGCTAGCTAATCGTTTGGTGGAATCATGACCTCACCTTGGTGAATTAGGAACCAGTACAACTCTTAGAACATGAATCATTGGTGAATTGGAAAACCCGAATGATTTTTGGCAAATCATCACAGCCATAAACGGATTTTATTAGCCTTTACCACATAACCGTTTGCTTGTGGGCTAGGCAATCCTTGGGACCCAGAAAGGGTTGCTCCCATGGTGGATTGCAAACCATATCTACTACTTGGTACTTCAAACATTGGCCAGTTGAGTGACTCTATGGTTTTAAGCAAACCATTATAGCTATATCAATTCATTCTAGCCTAAAAGACCTGGGAATTGAAACCATAGTTCAATTATTTCTAGCCTGAGAGACCTGGTAATTGAGAACCATTTAACTCTCAGCAAATGAAGTATGGGTGAGTTATAGACCCTATAGTTTTGAGCAAACTATTAAAGCTATCAACGGATTTGAGAGTCACACCAGAGCCGTACCCTCATGGTGAATCAACTCTTTCTTGTCTGTGAGACATGGTGAGTTGAACACCATTTGTTGTGTGGTGGTTAACCAACACCCAAACCCTAAAAATAGTTTTCTTTATAGACCATGTGTGCCTGAAACAAAAACAACTTTGCACACCAAAGACTCAAAACTTATTTAAACAGTTTGCAAAAGCTTGTAAGTTGCTAAAATCCTTGTAACAAAACACTTGCGACTAAAACAAAAAAATGAAAAACATTTAAAGCAAACTATACAAAAGAGAGTTATATATCAAAATACAGTTTGGACACAGCAAAAAGGTAGAATATATACAAGAAAGTTACAGAGTACCAAGATCAAGCAGGAGAAACTTGGGCAGCAACAAGTTGATTCTTGATGAACCGAATCAATTGCTCAGCAGTAGTCATGTCATTGCCTACAACATCCTTGGCAATCTCCAGCTTGTGTTTTAACATCCTTTCTATGAGCTTCACTGAGAGAGGATAAGATACATCTATAAACATGTACAACACCTCTCCATAAACAGTTTCCAAGACATGAACATTGGAAAGAGTATACAGCCTCCAACTTCTAATCTGCCAAAGAGATTGATGGTTCCAAACAGAAGAACCCTTACCACCTTCTTGAGAATCCATCAACACCTGAAGATCACCCCATAACATCAATCCAGCACCAGTAACAGGATGGTTTTCATAGTACTTGACCACCAATCCATATAACTTCAATAGATCCTGTCTATCCACCATATGAAGGATCTCCCTTAGAGTGGTAAAATGTTTGGTAGACTGATCCATCATATAAAGAGCATTAATTTCTCCCAGAGGAGTAGAGATCACCTCCCAACCAGCAAAAGCAGACCAAAGAATAGGAGCCTCATCTTCAGAGTCCTCATCAGAAACAACCTTGATGAATGTCTTATCATCTGCATCTAAATCCAATTCGGGCTTAGTTATACGACTCCTGCCAAGAGACTTCCTCCTTGTGCCAGAAGATTTGGGTGAAGAAACAACTTGTGGTTGGGGAACATCAGGCACAGATGGAATGGGGGCTTCAGTAGACTTTTGCTTCTTTGAAGTGTCTGGTTCCAGAGCTTCACCAGCTCTTTTCAGAGTCCTTCTGAGTTCGTGAGACTTAAGATCTGCCACAGCCATCCTGATCTTCTCAAACTCAGCTATGAGTTGCTCATCAGTCAAGGATTTCACATATTTCATAGACCAGCCAGTAGAGTAAATGGTGGTACTCTGATTCTTGACAAATACTCTCATGTATTCCCTTTGTTGAGCAGGTGTCATTGGTTTATCCCTCTTCTCTTTAGCCGTTTGTTCAACAAATGCTCTCTTCCTTTGATTGATTAATGCAACCATCCTCTCAGCAAAATTATCATCATTCACATCTGCACCCAGAAGCTCAGAAGAAAGGCCTGCATTGGCATGAACTTGAGCCATGATGTCAATCCAATCTGCATCAGAATAATGCTTTGCAGATGAAAGAACCTCTGCTTGTCTGGTCTCCCTCTGAGAAGCAGACATCTCTTCCTCTTGTTCCAACTGCTTTGCATAAATTGCATCCTGTCTTGCAATTTCAGCTTTTTCTTTCTCAGATCTTTCCCTCTCAAGAGCTTCTAATCTTGCAGCTTCAATTTCACTCAGCCTCTCATCTGCTAATTGCTTCTTAGTTCTTTCTGAAACAGGGGAAGAAGGCTTAGCAACACCTTTTCTCTTGAAAGGATCTCTGGATGGTGATGTAGAATGAGCAGGAGCAAAGTCACCACCAGTAGGAACATCAGTAGGAATATAGGAACTAGCAGCAGGATTATTAGAAGCACCACCAGGAGGAATATTGGAATCAACAGTCACAGCTGCATTAGCCAATGCAATTAGAGCATCCAAATCCACAACTTGCTCTCCTCCTTCTTCTTGGTCAGAATCACTCACAACCACCTTCCTTTTCTTGTCTGAGTTTTATCTCCATTGCCTTTGACTTTTCTAGACCAAACACTTTCCCACCACATCCTATATAGCTTCTTGTGTGACTGACCAGTGTTCCAAAGAATTTACCTTCTGCACAAAAGTAGAAACTATAGAGGACAAAGCAGTTAGTGTAATAAGGTCCTCTGCACCTCCTGAAGTGTGACCTGCAGGGGGAGCTTGAGTGGACCTTGGTGGAGATGCATGGAAAGAACCTCCCAAAGGTTCATCTTCCACATTGGTGGAAGTGAAGGGTTCATCATCAGTCTCATGGGCTCGTGAGAAGGAAGCAATGTTTGGGTCTGAACTTTGACCATGCTCAAAGACTAGAGCAATAAGGTCAGAAGTTTGTTGTCTTGGGGGTGTAGACAAATGGTCTTGAGGTTGGTCAGGTTCAGGCCTAGTCTCAAGTATAGTTTCAGGTATGGGTGGTGGGACAGCTTGTGCAGCTACCCCTGCACCTTCACCGTGCTTTGAGCTTGGAAAGGCATAGCCAACTAAAAGTGCATAGGTTTGCTCCTCAAAGTAGAGCTTCCATATTAGCAAAAAGTTTGCTAGATAGCTTCAACACTTGGTATTGACTTGTAATACGAGTTTCTATACCCAAAATGGTTTGAAGAAATCTAGGATACATTAAGAACTTTTTAGCATTTCCTATGTTACTAACCATCCCCTTAAAAATGTAGCTAGACCAGTTAAATTTTCTCCCATCAGATAGACAAATAAGAGCAACAGCAAGTGGGCTACCAAATTGATCCCAACTACCAGACTTGGTACTGAGACAATGAAGAATGGTGTGAACCAAAAACCTCCATTGAGGTGAAAACTTGTTCTTGTAAAAGGTTAACTTGCCTTCAGTGACATACCCAAGGTTATCCATTCCAGAATAGATTTCCGCAATGGGTAAATCATCAATACCACCATCATCAGCCAATTGAAGTTGACTCCTTACTGAGTCCTCAGTAATGGTGTAGGGAGTCTCATCAATGGTAGCTAGGATAGCTGGAGGACCTAACTCAGGAGACCTGAGTGTAGCCGTAGACCAGAATTGTTTGACTAATGAGTCAAAGATGATGGGGTTATGAGTGAGAGCAAACCTTATGTGAGAAGCGCTCAAGAAGTCAAGAACCTGATGATAATCATCACTGCCTTTGGGTTTTTGCAAATAACCCACTTTGTTGTGTTCATCCCTGTATCTTAGTGCGGCCATTGATGATTTTGAAATAGGGTTGAGATTTTGTGCTGGTTGTTGATCGCAATGAGAGTTGATACTGGTAGAGAGTGGTAATTGAATTTATATAGAGGAATGATCTCAATGTCTATTGGACCGTTTGGAAATTAGGGTTTTAATGAAAAAGTAACTGTTAAAATGTGAGAAAACAGTAATTATCCATTTAAGTAGGAAACCCTTTGACGAATTAAATGCCAACAATATCTCAATGGTAACTTTTAATTAAAAGTAACTCGCTGCCTTATTTGTTTATTCAACTCGCCGTGAGCAACTCGCTGCCTATAATCTTAGCAACTCGCTGTGTGTTTTAGCAACTCGCCGTACCTTTTACCAACTCGCCGGCTTTGACTTAGTCAAACCGCCGCTTACCTTTTCCTTAAAACGTGGATCTTGTCCCTAACCTTGTCAAATCGCCGGCTAGAAAACAATATAATAACCAACTCTCCACGATGAACACTAGCTCGATTTAAGCAACATCAATCCATTTGAGCCTTTTAACCACGAAACAAAGCTAAAACATGTAACACAATGATGGTGTATGAAGATTAACCTTCCAATATCATGTGTTTCTTCCTGGATCAAAAGATACGAAGCAACTCTCCACGAAGAACACCAAAATAATTCGAACCTTATAAGCTTTGTTTTCGATCTTGAGGCTTGAGAATCACTTGTAATAGCAACAATACTTCTTCCTTAGCATTTATAGCATGAATAACCACAAGATTAACCAACAAAGTGAGTCCGGATAATCTTTTTGAGCGGTTGGCTTTTCTAAACAAAATAAGCCATGAAATTTAGCTTATTTAACCACACAAATCAATCACGAATCCAACTAGGCTCTGGTACCAATTGTAGGATCGTTTAATTCATAACACGGTGATGATTCTTGTGATTGGGCTAGTTTCTAGAGAGAGAAAGTGTATGTGTTAAAGTGAAAATGATTATTGACTAGCTTGCCTCTTCCAAAGTTGGAAGAGGCTTATATAGTTTTTACAAAATACCGGGTATTAGTACCCGGCTTAAAACCGAAAGACATGCGATTAAAGATTAAACTACGAACTATTATAAACAATAAATATACGGGGTGACCGAGTCTTTTACTCATATCTAACAAACCTCATACCCAGAAACTGACATCCACCAGTTGTGGATTTCCTATCCTTGTTTTCCCCAGCATAATCACTGTCACTATAAGCTTCAAGCACAAAAGGTGACTCGCTAGGGTACCATAAGCCCAACCTAGGTTGGCCTTTAAGATACTTGAAAATCTTCTTCACTGCTTCCAAATTGGAAGTAGTAGGAGTGACTTGAAACCTTGAACAAGCACTAACTGCAAACATTATATCAGGCCTTGAAGCTGTCAAGTACATTAGTGAACCTATCATGGACCTGTACAAATGTACATTCACAGGACTATCAGGTTCATTCTTGGACTTAGGCTTTGGAGCTTCATAGGGTGTAGTAGCAGTCCTGACACATTCCAAATCAAACTTCTTCAAGATCTCTTGCACATACTTGTCTTGATTGATAAAAATTCCATCAGGTCTTTGCTGAACTTGTAATCCTAGGAAGAAAGTAAGTTCTCCCATAGCACTCATTTCAAATTCTCCCTTCATCAAGGCCTCAAATTCATCACACCAGGCCTTCTTTGTAGATCCAAAAATGATGTCATCCACATAGACTTGTACCAGGATGATATCGCTTTTGTGCTTCTTAAGAAAGAGAGTCTTGTCAATGGTGCCCCTTCTGTAACCATGTTTCAGCAAAAAGGTAGAAAGGGTTGCATACCAAGCTCTTGGTGCTTGATGAAGTCCATATAGAGCTTTGACTACCTTGTAGACCTTCTTGGGATGTTGAGGATCCACAAATCCCTTAGGTTGAGTGACATATACCTCCTCATCAATGCTTCCATAAAGAAACGCACTCTTAACATCCATCTGATAAACCATAAATCCCATGTAAGAGGCAAATGCTAAAAACAATCTGATTGCCTCTATTCTTGCAACTAGAGCAAAGACTTCATCATAATCAATGCCCTCCTCCTGTCTGTGTCCTTGAGCTACAAGTCTAGCCTTGTTTCTGACAACAATCCCCCTGGCATCTCTCTTGTTTTTGATTATCCACTTAGTCCCAATAGCATATTTACCTTCAGGCAAATCAATAAGAATCCATACATTTTGAAACTTGAACTGTTGCATTTCTGCCTGCATAGCATCAACCCAGCTTGGATCTTCAAGAGCCTGAGCTACACTTCTTGGTTCAACTTGAGAAAGAAAACAAGCAAACAGACAATGCTGAAAGTCTGTGTGATTGTTTCTTTGTTGATCCTGAATATAACTGAGGAAAGCAGTTTCACCAGTAGTTTTCTTGTGAACCTGACTTCTTGTTTGAACAGATGAATTTGGTTCCCCAATAATTAGAGATTGAGGATGTACTGTATTGATCCGCTTAGTTGCCACAGGACTGACTTCCACAGTTGATGCTAAATTGTTTAGATCAGCACCAAACTCATCATCATAGGATGTAGAAGAGAAAATACCAGGTGAGGGTACATTATTTCCAAGGTCTGATGGACTGGAGAATCGAGTTGTAGGCTCAGCATCAAAGAATGAGTCAGTTGGACTACCAGAAGGAACTGGAACACCACCAGTAGGAACTGAAACATCACTAGGAGAAACCATTGTATCACCAGAAGGAACTGGGATGCTACCAGTAGGAACTGGTATGCTACCAGGAGGAACTGTTGTTGCACTTGCTCTCTTCTGAAGTTCCTCAGCATCTTTTGCAAACCCCAATCCAAGTCTCTCAGCATCAGAGGTGGCTCTTTGTTCCTGACCTTTCAGCCTTGCAAGCTCCTGTTGAAAAATGTCTTCAGCAGTATCAACTAGTACACCATTACTATGAGCATCAGATGTATCTTTAGGCTCAGCTCCTGGAATGTTGTTGGAAGGATAAGAGGGGACTAGAATAACTTGCTCATCACTGTCAGAATCTGAATCATCATCCTGGAAACCTGCAGGGTTAGAAGAAACATCTTGTGTACCTGCAGACTGATTAGCTTTATCACGATTATAGCCTAAGGAATCAGTTAAATAGTCAAGATCAAAAGACCACTCATGACCAATTCCCTGGATATTAGCCTTTTCCTCTAGAAACCTCAGATTCATTGTTTCTTCAACCCTCTTGTTAGCCATGTTATATACCCTGTAAGCTCTATTACTGGCAGAGTATCCAACAAGATACCCTTCATCAGCCTTCCCATCAAATTTACCCAAATGATCACTGGTATTCAAAATGGTCACATGACACCCAAAGGGTTTAAAATGACTGATGGAAGGAGTCTTCCCAGTCAACAAAGCATAAGGTGTCTTATTGTGAGGGTTTGTTATCAAGACTCTATTTAGGACATAACAAGCAGTACTTACTGCTTCAGTCCAAAACATAGTAGGTAACTTAGAGTCAGCTAACATAGTTCTAGCTGCCTCTATGAGGGTTCTATTTTTCCTCTCAGCAACTCCATTTTGCTGAGGGGTTCTAGCATTACTGTAATCCCTCTTTATCCCTTTTTCCCCACAGAGTTCAATCAATTTTGCATTCTTAAACTCTGTACCATTATCACATCTAATAGCTTTTACCTTTTTATTCAGCTGGTTTTCTACAAGGGAAATAAAGTCCTTAAGGATTGGATATGTCTCATCCTTAGTCTCTAGAAAGAAAACCCAACAAAACCTGCTATAGTCATCAGTGATCACAAGGCAGTAATATTTGTGGTCTATGCTTCGAATGGATGTAGGACCAAAGAGGTCCATATGAAGCAATTGCAAAGGCTCAGAAATGGAGCTTACAGCAGTAATGGCCTTATAGGTGGCTTTGTGTTGCTTGCCTTTGCAACATGCAACACAAGTATGGTCATTTTTGAAAAGCTTTGGGGGAAGACCTCTGACAAGGTTATCTTTTACCAACTTATTCATATTTTTATAGTTCACATGACCCATCCTTCTATGCCACTTTACAGCTTCATCAGAAGAAGCTTTGGCCACCAAACAAGCCAAATTTTCTTTGGGAGCAAGATTATTCAAGTTAAAAGTATACAGATTGTGCTTCCTTGGAACTCTGAGTAACACCATGCTTTCATCTGGGAGTTTGAAATCGTTGGAGAGGACAAGACAATCAGTGTCTGTGAAGAGAACTCTATTCTTCTTGTCACAAATCTGAGAGACTGAGAACAAGTTGAATTGTTGAAGTTCCTTCACATAGTATACATTTTCAAAATCCAACTTAGGAGTCCTGATTGTCCCTTTTCCAGTTATTCGCCCTTCACCACCTCCAAAAGTCACTTTGCCACCTTTAAAAGGTTGAAAGTCATCCAATCTTTCCTTGTTGCCAGTCATACTGCGAGAACAACCACTATCTACTATCCCTTCATCTCCAGCATCTGTATGGAGATTGACCTGTACAAAATTTTACAAAAGAACAATTAGTTTCTAAGGGGGACCCAAGCCATTCCTGACTTGGGTCTGCCTTGTGGATCTGAAAATTTAGGCCATGTAGATATGTGAGATCCACCATTGTTCTTGGGTACCCTGTACACTTTATTTCTATGTGACTTCCAAGAACAACCTGCTGAGGGCTTAACAGCAGTTGCCCATCCATCCCCATCATAATGCATTTGATTGTAATAAACATGAGGTCCAAATGGTGTGGAGGTCTGAAAATAAGAACTCGTAGGTGTAGGCAAATGGGCCATAGGTCTAGCAGTACTTTGCCACCAACCAGAAGTAACTGAAGAAGAATTTCTTCTACCAGCATGAACTGGAGGAGGCCTATTTTGCTTACCAGTAGAAACTGGTTTTGGCCTACCAGCAGGAACCTGGTTTGGTCTAGCAGCAGGAATAGAAACCTTGCCAGACCTGAGAAGTACTGCTTGTGGGACAAATTGATTTGACTGAGTGACCCTAGTAGCATTGTCCCAAATTGGTTCCCTTTGAGGATATCAATTGAGTTTAGTTCTTTAACTGTTTTTACTTTTTAGTTTAATCATAGTGCTTATTAGTTCTTAAATCTAGCTTAAAAGATTGTAAAAAAATCCTTTTAAACCCTTTTTTAGTCAAACTGTTTTAATGCTTTTAGATTACTTTCAGCTTTTTTTTTTGCTTTTTTTTTTAGTCATTAGAACTTATTAGGTTTAGGTTTAGTCATATTTCGGTTATTTGATTTTCTTATTGCTTATTGTGTCCAAAAGCTCAAAACAGTTTCAACTAGGTTCCTAAAAGTCTTAACTAGCTAGTTTAGCAAAATGTCACTTTTTGATTAGCTTTTTCTAGCTTATTAATAAGCTTTAGTCTATAGTCCCTTTATTAAAGTTTCTTAATTCAGCTTATTCTATAGATTTTTCAAAAAGAAAAATAAAAAAAATGTTTTCACAAAAAGGTAGGTCACAGGGTTCGAACCTATGACCTTCCTTTCATACACACAACACCTCAATCAACTGCCCTGGGGTCTTTTTCGTTTAAACCTTTGCACCATTTATTGTTTACCCCTTTTCCAGTTTTGCTTATTTAGCTTATTATAATTTTCACAGCTTATTGGAAGAAGCTGTGAATCCCATTTTTCTTCCTAAACCTTTATTATTAGTTCAAGAATTTTTCTGAATTTTTTTATAATTTTCAGTTTCCATTTAATATTTTTAATTGAATTTTTAGTTTAAAAAGCTTTAAAATTAGTTTTAAAAATAATAAAAATACAAAAAAATATATATTTTTTGTATCTAAAAATTAATTTTATCATTTTAGTTTAAAAATTTGCATTTTGAGATTTTAGAGTTTTATTTTGTCTTATTTGGTTAATTAGTTGGTTTTAATTTCCTTTAATTGTTTTTTTTAAATGTCGTTAAATTTTTTAAATTGCCGTAATTCCTAGTTTAGCGTGCCTTTATGTGCTTTCCGTTTGCGTTTTTAGGTTTAGAATCCAAAATTCAAAATATTGATTATTCATGCATGCGATCACGAACCGAAACAAGATTTTCAATCTTCACACTTCGTCGGGATACAACATCCGGGAGATAAAATATTGTTTGTCCTCAAGCAATTTTTATCAAACTGGATACTCTCTATACTATTACTTTTTTGGTATTTTAGGATATATATTTATATTTTATATAGACTAAATCAGCCGAACCAAATTTTTGGCGCCGCTGCCGGGGAAGTGTGTTACGATTATCACGTTGAGGTTTGAAGATTAGTGCATTGAAGACCCTTCCTCGTGAAGATATCGTTTTTTGTGTATATAAATTTTACAATTCTTTATTATTTTTATTTTCTTTTATATAAAATTATAAAAAAACAAAAATATTTTATTTTTCTCGATTTATTTTTGTAGATTTATTAAAACATCAAAAATACTTTTCCTAAAGTATTTAAAATACAAAAAAAAATTAAAAACCGAAAAAAATTAAAAAAAAAATCGTGTTGTCAATTGTTAAATCGGCTCACCTTTAGATTAACAAACTATAAGAGAGGTTACGAACTTCGACCCGAAAGGAGAAGGTTTTTAAAACGTTTCGCGCTTACCTGATTCTCTACTTCTTTGTGCGTTTTCTAGAGAGCTACCGTGAACATTTGACTATCGGTTTACAAAAAAATATTTTTCTTTTATTTCTATTATTTTAGTGCATGCGCACTCGCTCTTCATCGAATTTAATTGTTGAATCTTCCCTGATTCCAAAGCGACGTAATCGTAGACGTTCCAAGCAAATAGTCAAACCCGAGCTTCGAACTATTGTAGAGACTCCCGTTGCTACTATGGCGGATACGCATACTATGTCGGAATTACTCCAAGCACCCACCGAGGGTTACGGAGATGCGATTGTTATTCCCGCTATACTTGCCGAAAATTTTGAGCTTAAAGTTGGGTTACTTCAATTAGTAACTTCGAGCCAATTTCATGGTTTTGAGAGGGACGACCCTCATGCTCACATTCGATGGTTTAACAAGATCACTTCTACGCTAAAATACAAAAATGTTCCACATGATGCTATCAAGTTAATGCTTTTCCCATTTTCTCTTGAGGGGGCCGCCCGGATCTGGCTTGAAAAAGAACCCCCTCGTTCTATCCATACATGGGAAGATCTCGTTTCTAAGTTTGTGAATTATTTATTTCCTCCTTCGAAGACTACGAATCTCAAGAATGATATCACGAATTTTCAGCAACGGTTTGATGAAACATTTAGTGAGGCATGGGACCGTTTCAAAGATCTCCTCCGTAAATGCCCACATTATAGTTTTTTGGAATTGCATCAAATCGACACGTTTTATAATGCGTTGACACAATCCGATCAAGATTCTTTAAATGCAGCCGCTGGTGGTAATCTTTTGAACCGTACTCCTCAAGAGGCTTTGACGATCATTGAGAGTAAGTCGAAAGTTCGTTCTTCGAGAAACAAACCGATTGTTTCAAAAGTGAGTACTACTACTTCTTCTCCATCTCCTTCTCCGGATGTTACCGCTCTCACTGAGATCGTTAAGGAATTAGTACTTATGAACAAGGCTACTCAACAAGCTACCGTGAAAGCCATATAAGAATCTTGTATGACTTGTGGTGGACCGCACCCCTACTATGAGTGTCTTGCCACCGGTGGCAACACTTTTGATGCTTGTGCAGCCGTAAGGACATACAATCAAGGAGGTAACGGATACCGTCCTCAAGGAGAACCGAATTATCGTGCTAGCAATCAAATAGGAGCACCCGCTTTTCCTCCTCCGAATGTGCAGAACAGTCAAAACTACAACCAGAATCGGTACAATCAAAATCAAGGAAATTATAAAGCTCCGAACAATCAAGGATTCAATCAACAAAGAGGGCAGAATTTCAATCAAGGAAAAAACAATTATCAAGCCCCGAATAATCAAGCTCAAGTCGGACCTTCGAATGATTTATCGAATTACATGAAGACTAATGAAGTTAATATGAGAGCTATGCAAAATCAAATTAATAACATGTAAACAGAATTGAAAAATGAATTCAAGACTTCAATGATGAATCAGAACAATGAGTTAAAGAATGTAGTGAACAATGAGATAAGGAACATAATGAGCAATGAGCTAAAGAATGTGATGACCAATTTCTTACAAATGCAAAATCCCTCGGGTTCAGGATCACTTCCTAGTAATACCGTTGCTAACCCAAGAGGAGATTTGAAAGCCGTTACCACTCGAAGTGGTGTTTCTTATGATGGACCTACGATTCCACCTACTTATTCTCCTCTTCCGAAGGAAGCGGAACGTGAACCGGAGGTGACAAAGGACAAGGTGCAAACTCTAAATTTAGGAAGTACCACACACGTCCAACCTCCGGTTATCCAAGTTCCGATTCTAGAATCCAAAGTTGTTTCGAAGCCTAATCCTAAACCGTCAATACCTTATCCTTCAAGACTTAACGACCAAAAGCTCCGTGAAAAGGCTAATAATCAAATGTTGAAGTTCCTTCAAATCTTTCAAAGATTACATTTCGACCTTAGCTTTGCGGATGCTCTTCTTCATATGCCTAAGTTCGCGTCTACGTTTAAGAGTCTCCTTAGTAATAAGGAGAAATTATTTGAATTAGCAAATACTCCGTTAAATGAGAATTGTTCGGCGGTGCTCCTTAAGAAGTTGCCCGAAAAACTTGGAGACCCCAACAAGTTTTTAATTCCTTGTGATTTTCTGGAGCTAGATGAGTGCTTAGCCTTAGCCGATCTTGGGCGCTACTTAATCTAATAGCCTCTTCCAGTATAGAAGATAGCCTCTCTCCAGAACTTACTCTGACTCGCATGACTCTTGAACTCGCAAATCGATCGGTTCCTTATCCGGTTGGTGTTGCCGAATATGTCTTTGTGAAAGTAGGAAAGTTTCATTTTCCGGCCGACTTTGTTGTAGTTGATTACAATGTAGATCCTCGGGTTCCTCTCATTCTTGGGAGGTCTTTCTTGAGGACGGCACGAGCATTAATCGATGTACACGGCGAAGAGTTAACTCTTTGTGTCAATGATAACGCCATTACATTTAAAGTCAGGCACACTTCGAGATACTCCTATAAATATGATGATGAATCGGTTAATCGAATCAATGTCATAGATGTTACATGTGAGGAGTATGCTCAAGAGGTGTTTAAATTTTTGGATAGTTCTAAGAGTGGCAATCCCACTCCGTCTTTAGATCCTATCATTACTACTTCTTCACCCTCTCTTAAACCTTTTAAAGGAGGCGACTTTATATTGGAAGAAATCAAAGCTTGTCTTACAAATGATTCAATTCTACTGGGAATTGATGATGACGACTTTGATCCGGAGGGCGACATTCGTCTACTTGAAAAGTTATTAAATGATGATCCTTCATCCCTCTCCCTCCGAAGAACTAATTTTGGGAACTTAATATAAATAAAAGCTTCTATAGTATGAATCCTCCGGAGCTTAAGCTCAAGGATTTACTGTCTCATCTTGAATACGCATTTTTAGAAGATACTAATAAATTACCCGTTATAATTGCTAAAGACTTAAAAGATGATGAAAAGGCCCGCCTTCTAAAGGTTTTAAAGTCACACAAGCGTGCCATCGCTTGGAAAATCGTTGACATTAAGGGAATTGATCCACAATTTTGTACTCACAAAATATTAATGGATGATGACTTTAAACCAGCGGTCCAACATCAAAGAAAGGTGAACCCGAAAATTCATGAGGTTATCAAAAAGGAAGTTTTCAAACTCCTTGATGTCGAATTGATTTACCCTATTTCCGATAGTCCTTGGGTGAGCCCCGTTTATTGTGTGCCCAAGAAGGGTGGAATGACCGTAGTTGAAAATGAAGATAATGAGTTGATTCCTACAAGGCTAGTTACCGGATGGCGTGTATGTATTGATTACCGGAAGCTTAACGATGCTACTTGTAAAGATCATTTCCCATTGCCTTTTATGGACCAGATGCTAGAACGCTAAGCAGGGAACGAATACTATTGTTTTTTAGATGGATTTTCCAGATATTTTCAGATTCCTATTGACTTGCAAGACCAAGAGAAGACCACCTTCACTTGCCCTTATAGGACGTTTGCTTACCGACGTATGCCTTTCGGTTTATGTAATACTCCGGGCACGTTCCAAAGGTGCATGATGGCCATTTTCCACGACATGATCGAGGAAACAATGGAGGTCTTCATGGATGATTTCTCGGTCTTCGAGGATTCTTTCTCGTCGTGCCTCTCCCATTTAGGCAAAATGCTAAAATGGTGCGAAGACACCAACTTAGTTCTAAATTGGGAAAAGTGCCATTTCATGGTCAAAGAGGGCATTGTCCTCGGCCATGAGATCTCTAAAAATGGGATTGAGGTCGATAGAGCTAAAGTTGATGTTATAGCAAAATTACCTCATTCCACTTCCGTTAAAGGCGTTCAAAGTTTTTTTGGTCACGCCGGGTTCTATCGTCGATTTATTCAAGATTTTTCTAAAATCGCCCGGCCGATGACCCATCTTCTTGAAAAAGACACTCCATTTATCTTCTCAAAAGAATGTATTAAAGCGTTGGAAACTCTTAAGAAGAAATTAACCAAAGCTCCGATTTTAGTTGCCCCCGATTGGGACCTACCATTTGAAATTATGTGTGATGCTAGTGATTACGCGGTAGGTGCAGTCTTGGGGCAGCGTAAGACTAAACATTTTTAGCCTATACACTATGCTAGCAAGACTATGACCGATGCTCAAGCTCATTATACTACTACGGAGAAAGAATTATTAGCTGTAGTGTATGCTTTCGAGAAATTTTGGTCATATTTAGTCTTGTCAAGAACCATAGTGTATACGGACCACTCGGCTCTTAAGTATCTTCTTGCTAAGCAAGATGCTAAGCCGAGATTGCTCTGGTGGATTCTCCTACTCCAAGAATTTGATGTCGTTAATCGTGATGAAAAGGAGCGGAGAATCTCACGGCTGACCACTTATCTGGATTAGAAAACCCTCATCAAGGTGATCTCGAGAAAAAGAAAATTAATGAAACCTTTCCTCTCGAAGCCCTTGGAATGATATCTTTTCATGGTGATTTTAGTACCCTATGGTTTGCCAACATTGCAAATTACCATGCGGGGAATTTTAAAGTGAAAGGGATGTCGTCCCAGCAAAAGAATAAGGATGTAAAGCATTATTTTTAGGACGACCCCTACTTATTTAGGATTTGTGCGGATCAAATGATTAGACGTTGTGTTTACGGCCAAGAAGTCGTTTTGAATCCACACGGCTTGCATAATGGTGACCCACCGAGACATCATGTGCGAACTACACGCTAAAGAAAGTCTAGTGAATTCCGAATACTATTGTCGACAATTTTATCGCGATTCCCATGACTTGGTCAAATCATGTGACTCATCTCAACGTCAAGGTAAAATCTCGCAAAATGACAAAATGTCTCAAAATGCAATTCAAGTTTGCGAGATCTTTGACGTATGGGCATGATTTATGGACCCATTCCCGTCTCTCGAGGAACATCGTACATTTCTCGTGGCGCGACTACTTGTCTAAATGGGTTGAAGCAAAAGCGCTCCCCACTAATGATACTCGAGTTGTCGTAAAATTTTTGAAATCTCTTTTAGCCCGATTTAGAACTCCTCGTGCTATAATTAGTAATCGTGGTACTCACTTTTGCAATGACTAATTCGCAGGTCATTGCTTAAGTAAGGCTACTACGTCTTATCTACCGGTAAATCATCCCATAAATGAGTGGACAAGTGAAGGTTTCAAATCGTGGTTTGAAATGAATCTTGGAAAGAATCATAGGTGAAAATCATGCTTCATGGTCTGATAAGTTAGATGATGCTTTATGGGCCTTTCCGACACTTTCAAAACACCCATCAGGTGCACTCCTTATAAGCTTGTGTACGGAAAGGCTTGTCATCTTCCTATAGAACTTGAAACAGGGCCTATTGGGCCTTAAAGCATTGTAATCTTAGACCCAAGTCCTGGGTGGTCACCGAAAAGTTCAAATGAATGAATTAAATGAACTCCGTGATCAAGCTTACAAGAACTCTTTAATCTACAAAGAGAAAACAAAGAAGATTCATGACTGGATTCATGAGAAAATAATTTCTCTGACATATGTGAGGTTACCCTTTGAGGATCGCCATTATTTTTCCCTCACATTTGTTATCAAAATCTTTCTTCCTTTTCTTACCTATCTTGTGAATTCTCTTCCTTTTCTCTCCTCCGGGAGTGAGGACCTCATTTTTGACCCCGGCATCTCCGCTTATAGTTTCTATTCCTTAGAGCCAGTGGCATATGAAAACCCGATGAAGAATTTTCTGTTTTTCTGTTTCTGCCCCAAGGACAAAGGAATTCAGGGAGAGTCAAGCTAGAGACTTGCACAAAAACAAGCGCTTCTCGGGAGGCAACCCGTGTTTCTATCTTATTTTTCTATTTTCTAATAAGTGTGACATGAGGAGGCTCGCCTCTTCCTTTCTCGTGTTTCGTAGCTTGTGTTTTATGTTCAGGATTGCCCGGATGTTGAAGACTCTCGTGCTCGTGGTTTTGTCCATCGTTTACTCGAGCTTCTATCCTTTGCATGCTTATATATGGGAATCCGATATCCTAGATCTTATTGACTAACGTTTATCTATTAGCATAATTAATAAACGGCTTTAGATTTACGTAGAGACCCTTTTATATTAGGATTATGCATTGATTTTAGTATGGGGGTGGCAGTCTCACATTGAGGACAATGTTTAGTTCTAGTATAGGTGTATCTTTCGATTTAATCTTACTTGCATTTGCCTTGTCTTCACGTAACCCCGTTTTACCATAAAAATACAAAAAATGTGTGATTTTAGGCCAAAATTATTTTTTTTTTCAAAAATAAAATAAGTGTTTTGACACGAAGTTTGTCTTTTTGAGAATAAATTTTGACTTGATCGAGCATGTTGCGCTCTAGCTTGCCCCTTAACCTATAAAAATTTATACTTTTGCTAGTCTTTTATACAAGAAGCTTTAAAACGCGAATTCTAGCTTGAAAAGGCCAAAAGTTTGCAAGTTTCCTTAATAGACTTTAAATATCCAAGGCTTGATTTTATTAGACTAAGCATTCGCGGATCTTTTTAGTAAGGATTTTAAATTTGCGAAGAATAAAAAATGATAGAGTTGAATATAAGTTAGATGCTAAGCGTGGAGTAGTTGGATCTCTTTAGAGCTCATAGAGGTTAATTGTAGCTTTTTGCTCCCACCAGCTTAATAAACGTTAAAAATGCTGAATAATAAAGTTTACTCTTGGGTTTTATGGCGATTCTATTTAGAATCAATTCGATAGATTCCTTCTGGTGAAATAAGGTACACATCGAGGTTTTGCAGTGTTGTGGGGAAATAGGCATCGATTCTGACGGCTCACTACCATTGTTTATGGTATTTAAAAGACCAAGGACTTGAAATTTTGGCTATGAATAATAATAATGTAATAAACGGAAGCCGAAATAAGACTTCTGGATCATGGACAGTTCGCGCCCGATGTGACATTCGTTTAAAGAGTGGAGGTAATAATAATAATAATAAAACCGATGGGCTGATAAAAGTTTACCATCTCTGGTCGGTTCGCTGCCCCGATGGTGGCAGTCTTCAAAAGACGACCCTAAGTTAGAATATAAAAATCCGAGACTGATAAAAGTTTTACTGGATATGGTCGGCTTCGCCATTACCGATGTGATAGTTTCAAAAAGGTCAAGGAGCTCCCTGGTCGAAACAAGACTCCTGACCATGGTCGGCTCGCATACCGCTGTGGCAGTGTTAAAAGACAAAGGTTTAATAATGTTGCTATAATAATAATAATAAATAATAATAATAATAATAATAATAATAAAGTTAAATTTCCACTCTGGGGTTATCTAAATAAAGCCTCCATCTCTGGACTCGTAGTTGAGTTGTTTCGGATGAAATAAAAAGGATAACCCCTAAATCATGCGAAATTAGAACCTTAATGTGGACCTTATTCTCACCATATCGTCTCCTTAGGAAAGGATTTCAAACTAATTATGGTCTAAACTAGGTTTACTTTATATGAATAAGGACATAATTTATTTGTCACTGATAATAATAATAAAATCTTTAGAGGATTTAGGAATAAGGAAGCGGAAAGTAGCTTTGCGTACATAATTTGCATTTATGAGTAGTGTTAGCATCTTAACTTGTATTTAACAATGATTTCGTTTTTAAGCTTGGTTTGGGGCAGGTGAAAAATCAAGGACGATGAATATATCTTTTGGACATAGTTTATAAGTGTTTCTTGTTTCATAATCCTTAAAGTTTCATATAAAAAAATGAATGATAATAATAAATGTATGCATATATATAAAAATGGTAAAACATGGCGTTTTAAACTAGTGATTTCTTAATCTCCTTAGATGAACACTTAGCTACTTTTCAAGGTAATTAATCTAGGGGTTGAAATTTTTAGTTTTCTATGTGTGTATATGACATTGAATGAGGACACGGCAATAGATTAGTATGGGGGATTTTTTATATGTGTTTAATCACATATCAATTCTCTTTATTAAAACGAGCTTAAATGACCAAAAATACATAAAAAATACAATGCATATGTGTGTCTTGTTAATTGTGTCTTGCAGGTAACGGATATATCAAAAAGGGACAAAAACAAAGCCAAAATGGACAAAACCGAGCACGGGATTGGAAGAGCGTAAGAAAATCAAAGCCGAAGGCATATTCATTTTTAATGGGCCAACCCGTACCCGTTTCATGGGATGGGTCAGCCCATTAACTATTAATCCTTAAGCCTAAAAATCATAAGCCTTAATAATAAAGTCCAAATCCAAATATCCATTAACCCTGGCCCAAGTGATTAATAAGCCCAATCCTATACCTTTTTACACACAACGAAACACAGGGTAAACTCCAATTCATCACTCGCTCCCATCCCTTCAATGCTGATTTTTCCTAGATTTTTGCTTCTTTGTCCTTATATACTTAATCTGTTTTTACAATTTGAAGCTTTTAATAATGTCTGGTTTAGCTTAAAATGAGATTTACATGTTTTAAAGGGGTGTTTGGGATAAGAGCTTAGAAGGGGTCAAATAAGGTGTAAACTATTTTTGGTTCTCAATTAAGTTCCATTAAGCTGATGAATTTTCTTAAAAGGCTATTTGAGTTATGGTTTTTGTGATCAATATGAGCTCCATTTACTTCAATGTACATCTATTTTAAGTCTTTAAACCTGGAATCTCTTTTTGATAACTTTTGATCAAAATTTAGTCAAGTATAGTTAGTGTCAAGTTTAGTTTTTAAAGTCAAGAATTGCAAGTCAAATTGTGCTTAGAATTTAGCTTAGCTTTGGTTAAATTTTGTTTAAATTAGCTTATTATAATCTAAAG
Source organism: Tanacetum coccineum (assembly GCA_026074375.1). Classification (NCBI taxonomy): domain Eukaryota; kingdom Viridiplantae; phylum Streptophyta; class Magnoliopsida; order Asterales; family Asteraceae; genus Tanacetum; species Tanacetum coccineum. The sequence continues at coordinate 28,014 of BQNB010052949.1, forward strand.
TTCATCTGTTTTGAGTTTTTAGTTGGTCAAAATCCTTTTTGAGTCTTAATTTTTAGTCTGTAAGTTGTCCTCTAAAAGAAAAGCCAAAAACAAGAATAGTTAAAACTGTCATTTTCATTTTACTTTTATAGCTTATTTCTTTAGGTGTTTTTCTTAACTCTGGCTTATTTGTGTTAATTGAGTCTCAATCTTCATCTGTTTTTAGTTTATAGCTTATTTTCATTGCTTATTAGTTCTAATCTTTAACCTAAAGTAGTGGTTTTAGTCCTTAAATAGCCTTTTTGAGTCTGCTGTCTTGATGCATTTAGGTGCTTTTCAACTTGTTTTGTTTGCTTATCTTTAGTCATTAGTGCTTATTTAGTCTAAGTGTAGGTCTGTTCTTAGCTTATTAGTCTTCATATTAGCTTATTGGTCTTAATAGTGCTAATTAAGTTTAAAAAGTCTTAGTTTAATATCATAACAGTTTTAACTAGTAACTGTCACTTTTTCTTGTGCTTTTCCTAGCTTAATAATAAGTTCTGGTAATAAGTCCATTTATTAAAGTAGCTTATTTTTACTTGTTCTTTAGCTTTTTCAAAAAGAGAAATAAAAAAATGTTTTTACAAAAAGGAAGGTCACAGGACTCGAACCTGTGACCTCCCTCACACAACACACACGTCTTACCATCATGCCCTTGGGTCTTTTTCATTTACACTTTGCAACATTAAATACTTATACGTTTTTAGGTTTTAGCTTATCAGCTTAATTGAATTTTCCTAGCTTATTGGTATTAGCTTTTTGTCTCGTTTTTCATTGCAAACCCTTAGAATAAACTCTAGTATTTTTATAAATTTTAGAATTAAGTTTAGTATTTTTAATTTAATTTTAGTCTAATCTTAGTGTAAAATGTATTAATTTGTGTTAAAAATTCAAAAAAATATTTTCTGTCTTTTAAAAATTAGTTTAAGTCATTTTAGTTTAGAAATTGGCATTTTGAGTTTTTAGAATTTTAATTTGTCGTTTTTAGTTAATTAGTTAGTTTATTTTAGTTATTAATTAGTTTTTAATTGTTTTAAATGTCGTTAGATTTTTAAGTTGCCTTTATTTCTAGTTTAGCGTGCCTTTATGTGCTTTTCCTTTGCGTTTTTAGATTTAGATTCCAAAATCCAATATATTGATTATTCAATCACGCGATCACGAACCGAAACCAGATTTTCAATTCATGCTTCGTCGGGATACGACATCCGGGAGATAAAATATTGTTTGTCCTCAAGCAATTTTTAATCAAACGGAATACTCTCTATACTATTACTTATTTGGTAATTTAGGATATATATATATATATATATATACTAAATCAAGCCGAATCAAATCAAAAGAGTGTTATTTATAGTATCAAATGATGGTGGAAGAAGGGTTTATCTATTTATTTGAAGGCAAATGAAAGGAGCAAAAAATTAAATGATGGACACTTCAAAAGAACTCATTTTGTAACCCAAAGATTGTTTGTATTCTTTTTGGTTATAATCTCATCAATGTTGTAACTCCATGATGGTTTTAATTCGCTGGAACTCTTCATCTTCACATGGATGGTTATTTGAGTCGTTGCATTCATTCAATCCCATATTTAAGACTCCACATTAAATGATGAGACTGAATCTTATAATATACGAGGTGTTCATACCCGTGCGTTGCACCGGGAGTGTTTTTTAGGAAAAATTGAATTTTTACTAATGTGAAGCATCGTATAACTTCATACCTGAAAAATGTTGAGATTAAATTAACATATTCGAATTTTATGAAGACAAAAGTATATGTATTGCAAAACTATTCATCTTTCACGATAATAAAATTCGTAACATACAATCACTTTTAACCCGAGTCAATTTTTTTTACGTGATTTCTACATCATGCCACATGTGTTTGTAAAATAGAATATATAATGGTAAGGAATTAAGGATGTAAGTGTATCTTTAAATATTGAATAAAGTAACTCTGACTTGTAATCTAAACGCAAAGAAATAACATGGATGACAAAATAATATATAGTCACTACGTAAATATGTCTAACCATTAATAACTGTTCAAAACATGGAGATTGTAATAAACTATTCAGATATGAAACATGTCATTTCAAAAGAAAAATAAACACTTGATATAATCATTTGTACGTCATTCCTACGGTCCTACTGATTGTTTAACATTCGTCCCTTGAACACTTTCATGTATGTGATGCGATGTATCATCTATTAGTCTTTGTTTAATTCCACATTAAGCTTGTACATGAACAAAATGCAATCTTCTTCTAGTTTATGACTCAAAACTTGTGCCATATTGTTCATTGACTAAATAAATATGCATGTTGCTATAAATATGAGGATGAAGCGGTGCCGGGTTCAAAAATTTCACCTACACAATCCCATCAAAAAGAATCATTACCAAACAACATAACATCAATAAGACTCTAAATTAAATGATTATCGAAGTCAACCTTAGGAGCTTTCATAGGATAATTCTCAGGGAAATCGACTTGTAATAGATACTTGTCATTAGCGTAAATGGTTCCTTGAGCTCCAATCAATTCAATCACCCACCTTTTTAACAATATAAAACCCTAAATCAATAAATTTCTAACTGATCTATTGATTCGAATTATTAAAATAAAAAGGTGAAATGAAAGAAGAAGCGTTGGAGATTATCAATGACATGGTGAGTGAAATTAAAAGGAGGATTGATCTGCCACTTAGTTAGTTCCTTTTGAAGTATATTCGTTACAATTTTGCTTAATACCTAATTTATTAGTATATGATTTATTAATTGACACACAAATTGAAGGAATTAAAGCTAATAATAAATAGAAATACTACCTAGCGAGACGAAACGGAGGATGTGGTCATAGTGGCGGAGGTGGTTTGTAGGTATGGACTTCACCGAAGGAAGAGCAAGTAAGTACTAATTTAAGATGTTGAGAATGACTACTAAACGTGTCGTTTGAAAAAGATACATTGGATTAACAAAATACTTGTTTGTTACATAAGCCCATGGCTTCAAATTGTTCAACAATATAAATAAAGATTCCGGTTTATAACAATTGTCCCCAAAATGTAATAAGACCCCAAATCTTAAGTGTTGACTCTTCAATTATTGACTTCCAATGTATCATCGCACCTCGTGCCTTATTGACCTGAAAAACATGCTTAAAACGTCAACATAAAGTTGGTGAATTCATAGGTTTATGTAAATCAATAGTAGGACCGCAAGATTTCCAAGTGTATGATTAAGCAACAAATGCAAACATCATAAAAAGTAATTACGTTTTCCTAAGCTCATGACACTGAAGCTCGACATGTATGAATGCAATATATTGCCAATGAATGCCCGTGAATGATGTTCTAACCCGAAACATCCCAAATCCGACATGGTATACGTTCGTTCCCAGTGATAGCTAATCACCCGAACGGGGATTGTCAATCCCAAATAGATCTATCTATAACATTCGCGCTCACAATCCAGTAATTGACAGTTCATGATAAAGGGCTCAGTGGGTTATCGCTACTTAGGCAAACACGTAATCATTGTATAAAATGTACACTTGCGTCCAATTTGTAAAACAAAGCATGTTCTCACCCCAAGGATGTAAATCATTTAAATAATTGTAAAACATGGGGCTATGAACTCACCTTAGCAGGTAGTTCTCTGAATGATAATAAATATCCAAGTAAGCAATGAATCACACCGTCAAGTACCTAAGTAAATACGGTCAAGTCTTAGTCTACACATTTAGGCTAACGACTCATTGTATAAACTAAATTCTATTTCAAGTTTATATATACTGTTATCACTTGTGTGGCGGTGCACATGGTTATTGTATTTATAATTTCGATGGTTCTCGGGAAAAACGTGAAATCGTTATTTAATAAATTATACTTTATTTATTAAATTGTTAATTAAGCCCGTTAATAATCCGAATATATTTATATTCGATTGTCTCGTTAAACGTTTAATTAATCCCTCCCCGTTCATAAAATACTTTCAAGTATTTTATTTTACACTTTAAACCCTAGGTTTGTAAAATATAAATATTTACACTTCAAACCTTCTAGTTTCAATAATGACATAACTAGTCCCTTAACTTTCGAAATTTACAACTTAGGTCCTTATGGTTTTAAATTAGTTCCTAACGTTTCAGAATGTACAGAAACGGTCCCTGGAGTTATTAAATTCGAAATTGGCAATTTTTGTCCCTATACTTGTAAAATTTGCATTTTAATTCTAATTAAGTTTCAACAAGTGACAAAATGACTCTTTATGTTTAATTAAGCTGCGAAAATCGATTGGCTTATAAATAAGCTCTATTCGAGCTTATTTAGGCTTAATGGGCCGGTTTGGGCCCATTAAGGTCCAAAAATGAGTTTTAATGATCCAAACTAGTTTTAATAGTTTCAAACACGTTTAATAAGTCCAATTAAATCAAATAAGCTGTCAATAAGCTAAGCGAGCTTATCTTGGCTTATTTTGAGCCTATTGGGCCCGAAAGCCCAATAGCTTACTCGACAAACACCCTCAAGGGTTTATGGGCTTTGCTAGCTCATTTCTAATTTATATTAAGCCTAAACAATCTGTTTTATTTCAGCTTATTCAAAATAAGCTAATAAGCTCTCTTATTGGGCCGGCTTGGGCCTGTTAAGGCCCGATAAAGGTTTTAAGGTGTTTCGTTGGGTCTAATTTGGTCTCTCAACATATTTAAGTTTTCTTAAGCATATTAAGCACTCGTAAGCTCATCAATAAGTTGTCTTGGCTTATTGTGAGCTTATTAGCTCCTAAAGGGGCTCGTTAATGGGCTGTTAGGCCCATTAAGGGTCCGAACTGGATTTCTAAATGGTTTCGTCTTGACCCATTAGGGTCCATTAGCTTTAATTAGGCCCATTAAGTCCATTTATCTTACCCAAGTTCACCAATAAGCTGTTCGAGCTTATTGTGAGCTTATTTGCTCGAATTGGGTTTGTTGGACTCGGTAGGAGCCCGTTAAGAATTTTAAGGGATTGGGATTTATTTTATTGGGTCCAATAACATTTTCTAGGTCCATCTAGCTTAGTAAAGTTGTACAAGTTCACCAATAAGCTGTTCGAGCTTATTGTGAGCTTATTTGCTTGATTTGGGCTCATTCGTGGGCTAGTAAGCCCGATAAGGGCTCGTTTGTGTTATTAAGCTCACGCCAAGGTATTCTAAGGCCCATACGAGTTCAATAAGTACATTAAGCCCCTTAATAGGCTCAAGGAGCTTATTCATACTTCGTGGATCCCCCCCTCGCTAATGGGCTGTTGGGTTCGGACGTGGGCTATTAGACCCAAACCGTGTGCACTTGTAGGTTTTGCAAGTCCAACGTGGCCCATCGTTTCTCATTGTAACTTACATAAGTCTCGAAAGGCCCTAGTAACAAAACGTCGTGTATTTAACTTGTGCACACGTCACGTTTTACATGCAATCGTTTACTAATGTCGCATACACATTCCCAAACCACAATGTCGTGTTTACCTTTAATGTTTATGTATAGTTTATAAAATATTCGTGTGTAAGAGTAGGGGCTCGCGTTGGTGTTTACATTTGCACGTAATGAATATATTTGATGTCGTAGCTTGCTATTTAATCATTTTGTATGTGTTTCTTAACATTTCAACATATTCAGCACCACACGAGTCCTATGCAAACATTTATATGTTCGTAGTTGCTCATAGGTTCACGTTAGTGTATTGTTTACGTGACATAACATCTAGTAACTAAGAAACAATTAAAATGCAAAGAGTATAAGCTCGAATCTTGACTTACAAGGGTCCTAGAGTATTAGTTGACGTATTTGGACGTGTAGAGTGCTAACCCCGAATGTATACATGATTGTATACCCAATGTATGCCAACTCTCGGCTCGTGTACCCCTTATGCACTTGCTATAGAAACCTTAATGTATATTGTTGGTTCAAGGGAAGGTATGAAGGCGTTGCTTTGCGGTTTGTGACCTGAACAAGAGAAGCACTAGTTGTTTAGTTGTTTGAAGGAGTTTAAGGAGTGTGTGAGTTTTCAAGAGTGTCAAATGGTGAGATTATGAGAGTATTTATAGGCAAATACTTGGTCACTTATTTCTAGTCACACAACAAAACCAAACCGGCCCTCATTAGTGGTTTTTAGAGTTTCTAGTTAGTTTCCCATGGTTTTTAGTTAAACCATTCTAGTACATGTTTTAATTAGGCTAGTAATGTACAAGATTTTGTGAGATTAGGAAGTCTTAAGGATTTTGTGTGTTTCTTCCTTGTTAACCGTGGCCTAGAGGACTCAAAAGGGAGAATTGGTTATTAACCAATGTGCATTTGTTAGTTAGGGAACACTAAGTACCTATCTTAATTAGTTTAGGGATGTACATGTACTTTGAGGATTCATTACATGATTTTGTTAGCTAAATCCACTAGGGACGATTTCATGTGGGTTTATCTTGCCCTCATTCGGCTAACATAAGCCCTTAACACAAGATTTGTATAAATTTAGTGCTTAAGGATAAAAAGTGGGTATTGGTTCGAGTCTAGGTAAGTCTATGTATTTTCGTGGTATGACTGAATGTATTTTATCGCGAAACGTAACCCTTTTACGTGACCAATAAAATTAAAATATGTAAAGTACATAATTATCTTCCTAATAATTATATATTACTTGGTGGATGTAAACCTTAATTTATTTGATGACCGTTTACATTAATTGATTATTTTTAGTCTACGCGATTTAGCTTAAAAGTAAATATTAAAAGTAGACGCGTATCGGACTAAAATAAATAGTGATCATTAATAGAGTCGTATAATGACATGAAAATGAGAAATGTTACAGTCTCCACCCGTTAAAAGAGCTTTGTCCTCAAAGCTTAAGACCTTGTAGTGGATGACGAAGCCCGGTTTGTGAAGAGTTATGGGTATTTTTGTTTGAACGAATCTTCACGTTCCCAGGTGAACTCAGGGCCCCGCCTAGAGTTCCAGCGAACCTTAACCAATGGTATCCGGCTTCGCTTCAATCGTTTGATCTCCCGTTCCATAATTTCAACGGGCTCTTCCACAAACTGGAGCTTATCGTCAACATGAATTCCTTCTAACGGCATGACTAATGGTTCGTCAGCGTAACATTTCTTCAGATTAGACACATGGAAAGTATGGTGAACTCTGCTTAACTCTTGAGGAAGTTCCAGCCTGTAGGTAACTTTCCCAACTTTTGCTAACACCTTGAAAGGTCCGACATATCTTGGGTTCAGCTTGCCCCGCTTACCGATCCGTACGACTCCTTTCCAAGGTGAGACCTTGAACATAACTCTGTCCCCAATCTTGAACTCCATCGACTTTCGTTTCCGATCAACGTAGCTCTTTGGTCGATCATGTGCAGCTTGCATCCTTTGCTTGATCAGGACGATCTTTTCCGTTGTTTCTTGGATTAACTCCGGGCCAGTCAGTTGGGCTTCCCCAACCTCGGCCCAGCACACCGGTGATCGACATTTTCGACCATACAGTGCCTCATAAGGGGCGGCCTTTATGCTAGCGTGATAACTGTTGTTGTATGAAAACTCGGCCAATGGCAAATGCTTAACCCAGCCCTTGCCAAAATCGATCACGCAAGCACGTAGCATGTCCTCGAGAGTTTGAATGGTTCTCTCGCTCTGGCCGTCAGTTTCTGGATGATACGCAGTGCTTATACTAATATCTGTACCCAAAGCTTTCTGAAATGATTTCTAGAAATTTGAAGTGAATCTTCCGTCACGATCATAGATAATTGAGGCAGGTATCCCATGTCTTGCCACTATCCTGTTTAAGTACAACCTTGCCAACTTGTCCAATGGATCATTCTACCTTATTGGCAAGAAGTGAGCTGACTTTGTAAGTCGATCCACAATCACCTAGATGGTGTCGAAACCTTGTGACGACCTAGGAAGTTTGGTGATAAAATCCATCATGATATTATCCCACTTCCACTCGGGTATTTCTGGTTGTACTAGCAATCCCGATGGCCTTTGATGTTCGGCCTTGACCCTTGCACATGTCAGGCATTTGCTAACATACGTGGCGATGTCAGCCTTCATGTTTGGCCACCAATATAATTTCTTCACATCTTGGTACATCTTTTCGGAACCGGGATGGATAGAATATTTCGACTTGTGGGATTCGTGCATAATCACGGATCTTAAGTCTCCATAGCAAGGTATCCAACTCCTGCCGTGTAAACATAGTGTTCCATCGGCACGCGGTTCCAATCTTTCCTTGGGTATATCCCTTCGGATTATACCGCCTACATCTTCATTCATGAGATTCTCTGGTTTCTGGGCTTCGATCTGAGCTTCTAATATTCGTTTGGGGAGATCCAAACCAATTGTCATAACTAAGGCTCGAACCCGCAATGGCTCAATTCGTTCCTTACGGCTCAGCGCATCGGCCACTACGTTTGCTTTCCCGGGATGATAACGAATATCACAATCGTAGTCACTCAGTAATTCCAGCCAACGGCGTTGTCTCATGTTTCAGTCTCCAGCTTATCAAGCCTCGTTTCCTCAGACACACAGTGGTCTTGTCACCAAGAAACGATCTTTGACATACTACGTCTATGGCTAATGATTGCGATTCATGAGAAATATGCAAAATAACCTCCAAAAAACAGGGTAAAGCGCGCAATCGAAAACAGCCAAATTGAACAATCAAATGGCAATCTGACTGATATGTTGGCTAAGTTTGTAACTGCGCCAAATACCGCTTCCTACTTCAGGGTCAGGGGACACTCCCTGGGTAACACTAGTTACTAACCCTATGAAGATTTAATGGGTATCATACCCGAAGCGGTGTTTGTTACTGTTGCATATCAAGGACTCCAATTCCTACTTCTTTAGTAGTGAAACCAATACGAGTGTGACAAAGGACAAGTGCACCCTCCTTGTTACAAAGTACTGCCACCCGTCCAACCTCCGGTAGGTCCTGAACCAATCACAACTCCAGTTTTTGAGCCCATTGTTGCTCCTGTTGTTGCTCCCGTGCCAAATACTAAACCTTCAGTTTCTCTTCCATATCCTTCGAGGCGTGATAATGAAAAGAGCCGTAATTCATGTTTAATGAAACAAATCGACAAATTCTATGAATCTTCAAGAGATGAGTTTCGAGATGAGCTTTACGCGATGCTCTTGTTTTAATGCCCAAATTCGCCTCGACTCTAAGAAACCGTACTTGGGAATAAAGAGGAAAACTGACTGAAGTGGCTTCGAAACTTCAATGAACCCTGTCTAGCTCGGAAACTTCGATGAATTGAACATTGTACGGCGGTCAATCTTGAACAATGTTTACCCAGAAAACTTGGAGATCCGGCAAGTCATCGATTCCTTGTGAATTTCCAGGATGGATGAATGCTTAGCATTAGCCGATCTCGGTGCTAGCATTAATCTAATGCCATTTTCAGTCTGGGAAAAGCTTTCACTTCCTGATCTTACTCCAACTTGCATGACACTCGAACTTGCGGATCGATCAATTTCTAAACCAATGGGTAATTGCAAAAAGGACATCTCCGTTATTTAAAGTTGGTGTATTTCCACTTTCCAGCCGAACTTTGTTGGTTGTAGATTTGAGCAGACCCCGAGAGTCCCTTTAATTCTCGGGATGGTGCTTCTAAAGACCAGTCGTGCTTTGATTGATTGGCACAAGGTGTGAATTAAACTATTAGAATAGGAAGTGAAAGCCAGCACTTACAATTTGGATCAGACTTCGATGATACTCGGCATTTACACTCACATGAACGGCAAACAAGATTGAGTCATTGATATGGCCTTTGTGAGGAATACTCTCAAAGAAGTTCTTGGTTTTACTGATATATCGCGTGTGGAAATTCTACTTCCGTATGATGATCAATTGTTGCTACTTCTTCTCATACCCTAACTCCAATTTGGGGATGTGATTTTCCTGCTTCTCGAAAGAAGCCGACTCTTTCCTTGGTCTAGCAGATGATCCGGATTGTCAGCGTATTATCCTTTCTACTATGATCTTCTGAGGGGGAACATTCTTATTCTAGAAAGCCATCCTTGAATAGTGACCCACCACTTCCCCTCCAAGTCAGAGGATCAATCCAAAATTATCTCCCAGAAGTCCAAACTGAGCTTAAAGTCTGTGATTGAAACTTAATACAGCCAATTCTTCGTTGATGTGAACTATTGAGGTTGAATTAAGGAACTGGCTCCCCATCTCGAGTATGCATTTTTGGAGGGCGGTCAACAAGTTTGCCCGTCATTATTGCTAAAGAGTTGGATGTTGGAGGAAAAATCCGCTCCGTAAAGTGCTAAAGTCCCACAAGCGAGCTCTCGCTTGGAAACTTTCTGACAGTCTGGGCATCAACCGGAATTTTGTACCCACAATGATTATTCATGGAAGAAGACAATGCACCAGGGTCCAACATCAAAAGGAAGAGTTAAATCCAAAAATCCAAGATGTTATTAAAAAGGAGGTTGAACAAAACTTCATCGAAGGCTAGATTGATTTACCCTATCTCGACAGTCCTGGTTAGCCCGATACATTGTGTACAAAAGAAGGAGGAATGAATGTGGTATGTGAACGAAGAAAGGAGTTGATTTCCAATCGTTTGGTTTACCGGATGGGGGTGTGCATTGACTATGTAGTTAATTGGAGCCACCGCAAAGACCAATTCCTCTACAGTTCATGGACCAAATGCTTGAGAGATTAGCGGGGATTGAATACTACTGTTTCCTCGATGGTTTCTTACGGTTATTTCCAAATCCACCCAATTGACCCCCGGATCAAGGAAACTAAAAGACTACTGTTACTTGCCCCATTCGGAACGTTTGCCTACCGTTCGCATGCTTTCGGCTTATGCAAGCTCAAGGCACGTTTCAACGATGTATGTTAGCATGTCTTTCATGACATGGTTGAGAAGAAGTGGATAGTCTTTATGGTCGACTTTCGGTTCTTGGGAAATTCTTTCCAAAAACTGCCTCTCCCGTGATACGACCACATGCTTCAAGGTGTGAAGACACCACTTAAGTCTTAACTGGGAGAGAGCCATTTAATGTTCAAAGAGGGCATTGTTTCTCGGCCATAAGATTTTAAAGAAAGGGATTGAGGTGACAAAGCAAAATCGTTGTCATTGCAAATTACCTCATACCACCTCCGTCAAAAGGAATTAGGGTTTTCTCGGTCACGCCGGTTTTTAACGGCGGTTCATTTCAGGATTTCTCAAAAAATATCCCGCGACCAATCCCCATATCCTTGAGACAGAAATACTCCATTCATTTTTCCGATGACTGCCATTAGAGCTTTCCAAACATTGAAAGATAGAACTTACGGAAGCTCCCAATCTTGATGCGCTCCAAAATGGACCTTCCCTTTGAAACTTATGTGCGATGCAAGCGATTTAGCATAGGTGCAGTTTTGGGGCAACGTCATGAGAAATATTTTCGGACTATCCACTATGCTAGTAAGAACCCTTGATTGAAAAGCACAAACGAAACTCACTACGACTGATAAAAGAATTACTTGCCATAGTGTATGCTTTCGAGGGAAATTTCAGGTTTACATCATCATGAACAAAAGCATAGTGCATTACGGGACCATTCCGCCTTAAGTTCTTTTTGCAAAAAAGGATGCCAACGGCGTGATTGCTCGAATGGGTTCTCCTCTCCACGAATTTTGACTTCAAAGTTATTGATACCTAAAGGAGACCGAGAACCTCGCAGCGATCATCTGTCCAGATTGGAAAACCTGTCAGTGTTATGAAATCGTCAATGATCTAAGAGATAAATGAAAGTTTTCATCTTGATGACGTTTTAAAAATGGTGACCTTTCGTGGAGATTCTAGAACCCCGTGGTTTGCCGCTTTGCAATTACACGCGGGTGGGATTCATTGTGAAGGGCATGTCGACCCAGCAGAAAAACAAGTTTTTCAAAGATGTTAAACACTATTTCTGGGACGACCCCTTCTTGTTTAAAATTTGTGCGGATCAAGTGATCAGGCGATGTGTGCACGGCAATGAAGCTCTTGAGATTCTCTCAGCTTGCCACAATGGACCCACCGGGGGACATCATGGTGCAAACCTCACAGCCAAAAAGATCTTTGACTCCGGTTTCTTCTGGCCCACCATCTATAAAGATGCCCACGAGTTTGTCAAGAACCGTGACTCGTGCCAACGTCAAGGAAAAACTTCACAACGTGATGAGATGCCTCAAAACTCCATCCAAGTTTGTGAAATCTT
>BQNB010052950.1:3276-32297 GCA_026074375.1 Tanacetum coccineum
TCATTTTAGCATTAACAAGTGTTTACCAGTTTTATAACTTTTCAGGCATAGACATATAACAGAGCACCTCACATAGGGAAAGTGTTTGTTTTTGAATTCACACGAGTCACTCAGATAGGGTTTTATATTTGTGAAGTCACTCAATTGCACAGACATAATCTAGGTCGCTACCATATGCTTGTACTAGACATATAAATATGCCCGTTGCGGCGTGAGCACCTAGACAAAAATCTCAAAGAGGTAAAACGTGATAATGATAAGGGTGAATAGCAGATACTTGATTCCATGTGCCAGAACTTTGCCTTATACTTTGAACCTTTTTTTTCAGATACTGTGATAACTAAGGCTAGCACAAAACTTTTTCTTCATCGAGCATATTTTTCTTGCTCTTGGGATACTTTGGGGATCTCAACACTAAAAGCGAGTGCTGCAGATACATGATTGAATAGGGATTTATTTCACCTCTTATCATACGACTTTTGTCTATAAATTAACCTCACTGCGGTCTAGTAAATGATGATCAAGCACAAGTTCTGGAGCTACTAAATTACCGGCCCACTTATATAACTTTATACCAATACCAATGTTTCAGAAAAGGCGACAAAGAGCATACGTACACATCCGTAATGACAGAATAGACACATATGACTGCATTCAAACCCTAACTCGAACAAGCTAAAGGCAAAAATTATCTTGGGTATCAAAGATGGGTACCCGAATTCCTTAAGATCTAGAGGCGAACCTTACAATTTAAGTGGGTTGATTTCGTTTTAGTTAAAATGTCAACCGGGGTGGATTTGCCTTACTAAGAGTATTCATTTTTAATTTTGAATGGAACGAATATATTATTTTTTTTAATTTTCCAAAAAAAATCAGTTGAACGTTTGAAAATTTTTGCAGGGCAAACATGCAAGGATATGATTAATTTTTCCTATTTGCTACCCCTCCACACTTAAGTTTAACATTGCCCTCAATGTGAGAACTGATAAATATAGAAAATAGGGAAAATTAAGGGGAAACGGTTCTTCCCGGGGCATAAAGAGATATAGCTGCGTTGGAGCTATCCTTGAGTGATTCCATTACAATATTTATTTTAGTGAGGAGCGAGAGCTCCTCCACACTTAAGTAGAGCATTATGCGTAAATTTGAAACTTTCTGGGGCTCATAAGTGCTTGGCTGAATTATGAAGGATATGGCGCGAAACGAAACGCCAAGCATGTGTATTCTACCACATGTAATATAATACTCCAACTATATAAGTTTCCAAGTGTAAAATGCCAACTACCAATCCAAGCTCCACCTGTTTTATTTATACAAGAAAAACATTAAATACAAAAGCGCACTTTCGTAGGCACCACGGTTGCATTTAGCGTATACAACAAGCCTTTAAACCCCTCGGTGGCCCGAGTGGACGAGTTATAGTCTCGTGAGGGTTTCCAGCGAACACACCCATAAAGTTTGATAAATTTTTTTTGGATGCAAAAATCGAGGTAAGCAACACACCAGCCGAATGCGTGACATACTCAAAGCCTGCAAATTTTTTGTTTTTTATATATATTTTTTAGTTTTTTTAATTATTATTTACTATTACTACTATTATTGTTATTATACTTTAACTTGATTTAAGATTCCTTAATAATATGGTTCAAGTGGGAATGATCCACACTTAAACATTTAGGGTATGGTATTTTTGGTATATACTCATGAATTGGATATTCTTCTTTGTTTTTAACCCCGTGATAGCTCTTGTGTGATGTCTTAATTGGGCTGGTTCTTTTTTTTGATTTATTGTTAACTGATGATAGAAGGAGTTTGAATCTTATGAATTTTCAAAATTATCGGCTTTTCCACTCTCGGTGAAAAACGGCATTCAGCAGTGCGCGAGTTAGACTTTGATGAGGGGGAGGAGGGTTAGTCCTAACGGTATGTTATTGAAAAGACGTGTTTGAGACTCTCCACTTCATCTATTTTTCTTTCCATGTTTTTAATTTTAGTTTGGAAATTCTTTTTATTTTGCTTCATCTTTAAAATCATATCGTTAACATTATTTTTGAAAAACATATTTGTAACTCTTTGACCATCCAAGAATTTTGTGATTGATTTTTCAAGATCTGTTTTAGGCTGAGGTTCTTGGTTGACGGTTTTAGACATTTTCTTAGGTAAAACACCGATGGTTTTTCCATCGTCTCTGTCATAGAGTTTATCATGAATAGTTCTCATGCTACGGATACATTCTTTCTTGAAATCTCCGAGGGTACATTTCTGCGCGCGGATCGAGGCTGTTGGATAAAGTTTCTATTAGCGATTTTTTGGAATCATTAGGATCATGAAGGGATTGGGGAGAAAGTGAATCATGAGAATTTTGGTCTTTATTACCTTCAGACTGGATGTAATTTGCTTCATGACGTTCACACATCTGAGTGTCATCGTTTATGTGGTTTTTAGAAGCGTTTCCCTCTTTAAGCTCATTGTATTTGTTATGTATATCTTGCAATTCTTTATTTAAGCTTTTTAATTTTGAGATCCTTAGCCTTGAGTTTTTTCATAAATCAAGAATTAATTATAATTACTATCACTGTTCCCATTCGCAAGGAAAAATAGATTTTTTCGATGATGTTCGATTTTAGATTTAATGGGGGCCAAACATGTCGAAAAGGACTTTGTCATTCAATACGGAGTGGAGAAGGAGATGGGGGCGGTGAGAACGGTCGGGGACTTGGGATGGGATGATACAGGAGGTGGGCGGGGGCGGGCAGTGGGGACGCTATGGTAGGTCTGGGGTGGGGGGGGGTGCAGTTGTGCGAGGGGTATAGGATATTCTCTCTAGCGAGAGTACGACATGTGGGGAAATGTTGGATGGCCTATGAGAAAAGTTATTCGTCTACCAGAACGGCACTGTAGCTATTAGAATAGTACAAGTACATCCTCTTACAATACACAGATTACTGAGCACTACTTTCAGCGGGTTCAGAGCAATAAGTTGAGAAGGCGTGAGGGGGGGGGGGGGGGTGGAGCCAACATTCTGAGTCGCGCACAGTATTTCACACGACTCAGGACACACACTTTTTATGAGCTTTCTTTCAGTCGTAACCAACTTCAGTTGACTATCACATATGTTTTTGAGAGAAATTCTGATTTCAAGTAAAAAAACAGTTAAATAATGAAGGTGGAAAAGATACTATTAATAAAAACTCTATCTCATTTGATTCCACGATATTATAGACTCTTCATACGTTCGTAAAACAGGTTTTAGCTCATCGCACAAGGAAAAAGGAAATAATAAAAGCTTAACAACTTCACTTTGCGTTTCATCGTATTTGAACATGTTTTGAAGATTGCGAGAAATTCACGGATGTGGTCATGTGGATCGGCCCGTTGAATACCATCGAATTTATTTTTTGAAATCATTTTTAAAGTGATTAACATATTTATAACAAAGTTGTCACGACAGGTAGGTTGAACAAGGCAGAAGTTGGAGTCGATGCTACAAGTCAAGACATTTTTTATTTTCTCACATAGGTTATCATCGGGATCGAGTATTATTATTTCTGGATCGCTAAATTGTTCTGCTACGACATCCTCTTTAGTATACTTTTATGATGATAAATTCATTAAACGTAGGTTTGTTCGTGGAGGGGGAGGGAGATTTGTGTGATTCATCTCAATGGATTCTTTGGAATGTTTAAATTTACAAGACCGTTTATTAAATTTTTAATTTAAATTTAAGATATTAAACTTACTAGAGTTTTTCCAAAAGATAGGGGAATTTATATAACTTAAGCATTTTGCAAAAAGGCATTTGTTATAATATAAATTACTGGAAAGAAAAAAGGGGGAACTATTCAAAATAAAATAAATTATTTTCATATATTTTTTTATAATTTTTTAAATTTATATATTATATATATTTTAATTTAATTATATAGCAAATAAGGATAAATAAAATAATTTTTTTTAGATAGAGTGCGGCGTACTTTAAGAAAAGTGCGCTGGCTTTTTTGGAAATTTTGTGTTTTTTTTGAATATTATGATAAACTAGATAATTACAAATACACAAGGCATATATTCAGATAAAATACAATTCTGAATGATTATAGAGCCTAAGACTAGTAGATTGGGGGGTTTTGGTTTTTGAAACAAAATTCTGTTTGTGAGAAATCTGCAGAAAGTGCGGCGTACTTGGTTAAAGTGCGGCGTACTTTCTGGGTTTACAGGAAAACCGGCGCACAAATAAGATGTGCGGCGTACTTCCTGGAGAAAAATGATTTTTGGTTTTCGTTTGCCAGAAAACGGTACGGCGGGTTTGAAAAAAAATTGAAACAAAATAGCACCGGAAATAAGCAACAAACTATAACAACTTAAATAATTCCCCGGCAGCGGCGCCAAAAACTTGATGTGTGTTTTCCAAGCTTTAAATTTATAATACTAGAAATACCAATTTTTACTAAAAACACAACACTCGGGAAGTATACCCGTTCGTGTATAGTATAGCTTTAGGTAAGTCCAGGTCGTTCCACGGGAATTGAAGTTTTCACAGTTTGTAATTAAGGTGCTAAGGCTAAGATGATTGTCACGGATCAAATTAACCAAGACGAGCATATATCGAATAATGCAAAGAAAGCAATAAAAAGATGATTCAATCAAATGATTAAGGTATGTTTGTTTAGGCAATGATCACTTTGATAATTAAGTGTTTAGGATAGTGTTTATAATAAGTTAGAAATATAGATTATCATAAGTTATAAATCCCTATTGGACCTTAATATACTAGTATTATATCGATTTACTAACAACAAATCCTTTTCGCATTTATAAGTTATTATAACCGATATAATAAATGGAATGATAAAACATAAGTTTATAAGTATCATTTAGGCCTTTACACTTAGAAAATCATGTTTAACTATTTCAATAAACACATATCCAAACGCACCATATCCAAGATCACATAATGCCCAAACAAACATAAGATTACTACTCCATAATCAAACAAGTAACAAAACACATACCATTCATCATGAATTCAATAAAGATCATATTCAAAGGATAAACAAGAAAAAAAAAAAGTTATACAAATTCTAATGCACAAATATGGTGATTTCACATGAATTTCCCAAGAACACTTTATTATATTCAAAGTAAAACCCGGAAACTATGAACAATTCTGTCACAATCGTTTATAGATTCAAATTACACTTCAATGCTACTTCCTTGGATGTATTATAATCTAGAAATTTATGGTGGAGAGTGGTGGTAGTAGATGGTGGTGATGGTGGTTTGAAGGCGGTGTTTGGTTCGTTGGTTTGTCAAGCCAAGTTTACCAAAAACACCCACTTAGAGTGTTCTAAACGAACTAGAGAAAGTGGTGTGAGGATGTGTGAGATATGAGAGGCAAAGGGGCCTTATATAGGCTGTTTCGGGGGCCAAGTGCGGCGTACTTACAAATAAGTGCGGCGCACTTACAAATAAGTGCGGCGCACTTGAGGTGTAAATGTTGTCTTCATTAAATGCCTGACTTTTCAGTTCTGATGGAAAAATACGCCGCACTTTTTTACAAATGCGCCGCACATTTGGCATTTTCAGCACTTGGTCTTTCGCGTGGTTGTAGACAACTGAATTCTCTTCGCGTGGCCGCTTAAATCAACTAAAACAGAGTTCGTATGACCGAGTTATGATCAAAACAGTGAACAAGGCTGATTAGACAGAAAGTACACCGGTTTTTGGGCAAGTGCGGTGTACTTTTGGTATTTTCAGCAAGTGGCCTTTTTTAAAGTTGTAGATAATTGAATTCTCTTTCCGTGGCCGCTTGAATCAACTCAATCCGAGTTCGTATGCTCCAGTTATGGCCAAAACAGTGGACAGGTGTCGGGGGATCTTTATCTTGAGTTTACTTCTTCGTTTAAGCTTCTTATCTTCGTGTATTTTTTCGTTTTCTTCCACGACACATACCTAGAACATATAATAGCAAATATACTTGATTAAGTACCAAAAGTTCACGAGAAATGATCAAATATACATAAATAACGCCATAGAAATATGTATAATTTGGGCGTTATCAGTAAGTTAGCCCCGAGGTATGTAGGGCTGATTCTCGTCGTACAGTATATATAAAATACTAGGCAAATCCAAACTCTTCACCCTTGACCAAGGTAAAAAGTCAAGACCTACCTAGAAATAAAATATATAAGAGAATCAATGATAAAAAGATTCCGGAAGTATGATTCCCGGGTCGTATGTCCCAACGAGGCTGCAATTGAAAGTTGATCTTGGTTTGATTTAGATTGAGTGAGAATGATTTTGATTGATTATAAGTCCTAACAACTACGGGAAGCAAAATTAGTTATAAGGAAACCCTAAATTACAATCTAATAGAACAAAACCTAAAACGGGCAAAAAAAAAAAAAAATTTTTTTTTAACCCTATCAGCAGAAACGATGCACTACCAGCAGGAACGATGCACTACCAGCAGGAACGGTACACTACCAGCAGAAACGGAGCTCTAAAACTGCTGATTTTAAAAAATCGTTTTTAGCCAAAACTCAAAACACGAAAGTTGTCCGGGACATGTTTTTAAGCAACTTTAATAAAGACACTTTATAAAAATAAGCACTCAATAAGCCCCGAAAAGCCAAATAAGCTGCTGATTGCAGAAAGTAGTAGAAACGAGGCTCCAAAACTGCTGAATTTAAAAAATCGTTTTTAGCCAAAACTCAAAACACGAAAGTTGTCCGGGACATGTTTTTAAGCAACTTTAATAAAGGCACTTTATAAAAATAAGCACTCAATAAGCCCCAAAAAATCCAAATAAGCTTGCTGATAGCAGAAAGTTAAGGTTGGACTTACTTTTAGTAAATAATCCTGTAAAAAGCTAAAAATTAAACCAAAATGAAAAAAGGAATGATGTTTAGAAAGCTATATAAGTTGCTTAAAATCTGATTCCAAAAACATTTCACCAAAAAACAACTAACTCAACTCATTTGCATCAAAATATAATAAACTCTAACTTTTTTCTAAAATAAGCCAAAATTAAAATAAGCTATAATCCAAAATAAGCCAAACTGAAAATGAGCTTTATGGAAATAAGCTCACTAATGAGTTCCTTATTAACCACCTATTTCACTTTTTTAAATAAGCCATTGAATAAGCACAAATAAGCACAAATGACTAAACTACTATTTTTGATTATACTGAAAATAAGCACTTTTGAGCTTAAAAATAGCAAGTAATTGGATACTATGACCGATATAAGCTAAAAACAGATTGTGAGATTTAAGCTCAATGAGCCATAATTAAGACTCAAAAGATATTTTGAAACACTAAATAAAGCCAGATTGACTTATGAAAAACTATCTAAAAATGACATATTAAACGAACAAGTATAAATAAATGATACAAAAGCTAAACCAAGGAAAATTAGCATATTTAACCCTATTAAGTAAGATAAGACAGAAAATAAACAATAATACGCAATGCAACAGTAACCATAAAGAAAAGGGCAAGAATTAAATACGAGACTTAACAATGAACCTCTTGCTAAACAAGAGGAACCCAAAAGGGACTTTAAGCTCCCTACTTATTAATAATCTAGGGGTTTGAGTCCATTTGGTTTTTTCCATTACAACCAACTTCCAAAATGCTTTTCCACAATTCCAATGCAAAGGTAAATTCATTTTATTAAACTGGTTTGCAGAATTTAAAACATAGTTAACACTTATTTAGCCGCCCAAGTAAAGAGCTTAGAGTAAGCATTAAAACAAACTAAGGTAATGAAAACTTAAGAACACGAACTAGCAAAACAAAACTGAAATTTCATTAAACTTGGAACTTTACAAAGTTTGCAAGAAAGGCAAAAGTTTTTTTTATAATAAAAACTAAAAATTACAAGCACTTCAAAACTAAAAATTTACACTTCTGGTCTACATAGCTCACACAGCCCATGATTTATACAAAGAAAAAGGTAAAAACAAGCGAAGTCATCTGTATGATTTCATGACTTTTCTATGTTGAGCTTGACTGTGTTAGTTTGCGTATAAAGCTTCCTTGTGCTAGCTTTGTGAGTATAAACTCACAATATATCTTGGCCCTTAATTTCCTTATATTCTCTCTCATCCCTTGGATCGAAAATGCCCTTAGATTGCCAACTTGGCATTGTGGCCATGTGGGGTGAGTGGGTAGGTTTTATCAAGTGGTTGATGGAGTGTTGCAGGGTAGAAGTATGGGAGCAAAATAGGGTGCTGGCTGGTTTTGGTATTTGGCGGGAAGATTGGGAAAAGGTTTATACAAGTTGGGTTTGTACAGAGGGAGGTTGAAGATGATTAAGGGTATGTTTGGTTTGTGTACAAGAAAAGCCCCTCCACATCTTTCTTCTTTTCATTCTCTTTTTCCTCTTTCTTTCTTTTATGAATGAAATTTCCCAAATTGGCATAATCAGCCCTTGTCTTTGTTTCCTAAATAATATAACTTAGGGGTTTGGCATTTTTGACCCCTCAAGTTATATTTTTCTTTGCTTTTTTCTTCTCGGAGTTGACTTGACTTTGATTGGGCTTCGTTTTCACACACTTTTCCATCCCGTGTCCGGTTTTGTCTTTTTACTTGGTTTTTTTCGTCTTTTTGTGAGATATCCGTTCCTGCACAACATAATTAGCAAAACAAGCATATATTTGGCATTTTGAGTCCGTTTTTGGTTATTTTAGCTCGTTTTTAAAGGTAAAAGGTATGTGTAATTAAGCACATACCAAAATCCCCCAAACTAAGATGTTGCGTGTCTCACGCCATGAAGTAAGCACTCGAGAAACCAAAAATCTCAAATCCCCTCGACTAATAACTTGGAAAAGTAGCCAAGCGTTTATCAAAGGGAATAAAAGAATCAATAGCCTCGACAAGTCCCGGTTCTCACCAATTTTTATATTTACACAACTACTCTAATTTTTTTTTTTTTTTTTTTTGAATTTTTCATTTTTTCATACATGTTTGACTTCCTTTATTTATCAACAATGGGATCATAGAATGAGAAACGTTCGTAGAATAATCCACGGACGTCCTGACGGATAATTTTATCGTCCCCGATTTTTTTCACAAGTCCCAAGCTAAGCAATTAAACAAGATCATTGTCGATATAAGTTTAGATGTTAAGCCCTCATACTTATGACTTGTGAACTTTTTACTCCCAACATGGATATATGATTTGAATGTGTGTGCTCGTTTTAACTCAACCATAGATCAACTTATTTTCATAGTCATAATTCAAGATGAATCACGACTCAAAGCAACAACTTATTAGGTACTTGTAACTTGATTTTAAACCATAGAACTTTTTGCAACATATTTATCATTTTCATAAGTTCTTAAAGCTAGGAATGTGTTGCTTAGTTTGAACACCTACCTAGGCCTCGCTCCCTAGTAGGATATCACAACCAATGACCGGTGTTCTTAGTTTGAAAACCCACCCCGTTGCTAGCGTAGTGGGAAATCACATCAACACCTTCTTCCTAATATGGCTAAGGATCGGTGTCTTAGTTTGAACCCTCACCTAGACCTTTCTTCCAAGTGAGATATCACAACACACCAAATCCCTAGAAGTAAAGACGTCTTAGTTTGAACCCCCACCTCGTGGTTAGCGGAGTGGGATATCACGACACATCTTTTACTAGCTCCATATGATCAAATGTATGCTTCATTGGCATAATTACAATATTCGTGCATTTTTGCATTCATACTTCATTCATGCTTCTTTGGCATTTTATCTTTCAAAACCTTGCTTTTAAAGAATCAAGTTACAAATTTGAAGCTTTTTCTGAAAACATCGATTGACTTAGTTGAACAAGCACGTATGATTAGGTGGATTAGAAGCTTATGGGAGAAAAAGAACACAAGTTATTCATATAAGTTTTGAGACGAATCTTGCTTAACACATAAACTTATATTTAACTCTATCATTTCTTGTTCTTCACCTTTTTAAAATTCAAAGCAATAGAATTCGTGAAAGCTCGGCCTGAAGGAACTAGCTAGGGCTCAATACGCCCGATCGAGTCAAAAATTATTCTCATTCTACCCAAAAGAAAAGTCAAAACTGTGACAAAACACTTATTTTATTTTTGAAAATTTTTAAATTTTTCATTTTTTTGGTATTTTTGCAAAAATTTTGGTGAAAATACGGGATTACGTGGTAACAATGCTGCAGGCAACAATCAAATCGAAGATACCCCCCCAAACTAGTACTAAACATCGTCCTCGATGTTTTGAAGGGTACTACGTTATCCTAAGGCCGTTTATGAAGTATGCCAAATGATAAAACGTTAGTCGATTAGATTAGGATATCGGGATTCCCAAAATGAAGCTGAGGATTTGAAGCTCGAGTGATCGAATAGACAAAACCGAGAACACGAGAGCCTTCACAATCCGGGCAATCCTGGACAATAAACAACAACAACACGAAACACGGGTGATAGAAAAGACAAGCTATCTCACACAACAAACAACACTTATTCATACAATTACAACTACGGATAAGCATGGGTTGCCTCCCACGAAGCGCTTGTTTAAGGTCGCTATGCTTGACCCGTCACCTGAATTTATTGGACATTAGGGAATGTTTGGAGATCCGGGACTACCAATTGTGGTACGTCCCCTCCAAAGTAGTGCTTAACACGATGACCATTCACTTTGAAATTCGGCCCGTTGGCTTGAGATAGCTCAACAGTGCCGTAAGGAAAGACTTGAGTGATGGTGAATGGTCCACTCCAACGGGATTTTAGTTTGCCCGAGAAAATCTTCAATCTTGAATTAAAGAGGAGGACTCGATCACCGACGTTGAAAACGCGATTTTTGATCTTGGAGTCATGGATTCTCTTTGTTTTTTCCTTATAGATCAATGAGTTCTCATAGGCATGATCACGAAGTTCGTTAAGTTCATTGAGTTGAACTTTCCGGTGATCACCCGCAGTAGAAAGATCAAAGTTTGCTTGTTTCAAGGCCCAATAGGCTTTGTGCTCAAGCTCGATCGGAAGATGGCATGCCTTTCCATACACAAGCTTGTAAGGAGTACACCCGATGGGCGTTTTGTAAGCTGTGCGGAAGGCCCATAGTGCATCATCTAGTTTGTCCGACCAGGAAGCACGGTTTTCACCTATGGTCCTTTCAAGGATACGTTTCAAACCACGATTTGACACCTCGACTTGCCCACTTGTTTGTGGATGATACGCGGTGGAGAGACGGTGAGTGACTCCATATTTCTGCATGACCTTTGCAAATTGGTCATTGCAGAAATGAGTTCCGCGATCACTTATGATAGCTCGAGGGGCACCAAATCTGGCGAAGAGAGATTTTAGGAATTTGCAAACGACTCTGGCATCATTGGTGGGGAGCGCTTTCGCTTCAACCCATTTTGACAAGTAGTCAACGGCCACGAGAATATATTTGTTCCCTCGTGAAGACGGGAACGGGCCCATAAAGTCAATGCCCCAAACGTCAAAGATTTCACAAACTTGGATGGAGTTTTGAGGCATCTCATCCCGTTGCGAAGTTTTTCCTTGTCGTTGGCACGAGTCACAGTTTTTGACAAACTCGTGGGCATCCTTGTAAATGGTGGGCCAAAAGAAGCCGGAATCAAAGATCTTTTTGGCGGTTAGGTTTGCACCATGATGTCCCCCGGTGGGTCCATTGTGGCAAGCCTCGAGAATGTCGAGAGCTTCCTTGCCGTGCACACATCGCCTGATCACTTGATCCGCACAAATTTTAAACAAGAAGGGGTCATCCCAAAAATAATGTTTCACGTCCTTGAAGAACTTATTTTTCTGTTGGGTTGACATGCCCTTCACAACGAAGTTACCCGCGTGGTAATTTGCAAAGTCGGCAAACCACGGGGTACTAGAATCACCACGAAAAGTCACCATACTTAACGTCTCGAGAGGAAATGTTTCATTAATCTCTTTAGGGTCGAGAACGTTTTCATACGGGTTTTCTAATCGGGACAGATGATCGGCTGCGAGGTTCTCGGCTCCTTTTGTGTCAAGAACTTTAAAGTCAAATTCTTGGAGGAGGAGAACCCATCGGAGCAATCTCGCTTTAGCATCCTTTTTGGCAAAGAGATACTTGAGAGCGGAATGGTCCGTATGCACTATGCTTTTGTTCATGATAAGATAAGACCGGAATTTTTCGAATGCATACACCACGGCTAACATTTCCTTTTCCGTCGTGGTGTAATTAGATTCAGCCTCGGTCATCGTCTTGCTAGCATAATGGATAGGCCGAAAGTGTTTTTCATGACGTTGCCCCAAAACTGCCCCTATGGCGTAATCACTTGCATCGCACATAAGTTCGAATGGTAGATCCCAGTTTGGGGCAATCAAGATCGGAGCTTCCGTAAGTTTATTCTTTAACGTTTGGAAAGCTTGGATGCATTCATTAGAGAAGATGAATGGAGTATTCTTCTCGAGAAGATGAGTCATTGGTCGGGATATTTTGGAAAAATCCTTTATGAATCTCCGGTAAAAACCGGCATGACCAAGAAAACTCCTAACTCCTTTGACAGTGGTGGGATGAGGTAATTTGGCAATGACATCTATTTTGGCTTTGTCAACCTCAATCCCATTTTTAGAAATTTTATGGCCGAGGACAATGCCCTCTTTGACCATAAAATGGCTCTTCTCCCAGTTAAGACACAAATTGGTGTCTTCACATCTTTGCAACATTTTCTCAAGACGGGAGAGGCAATTTTCAAAGGAATTCCCAAAGACCGAGAAGTCATCCATGAAGACTTCCATTGTCTTTTCAACCATGTCGTGAAAGATGGCCAACATACACCTTTGGAACGTGCCCGGTGCATTGCATAAGCCGAAAGGCATGCGACGGTAGGCAAACGTTCCGTAGGGACAAGTAAATGTGGTCTTTTCTTGATCACGAGGGTCAATGGGAATTTGGAAATACCCGGAGAATCCATCAAGGAAACAATAGTACTCGTTTCCCGCTAATCTCTCGAGCATTTGATCCATAAACGGGAGTGGAAAGTGGTCTTTACGGGTGGCTTCATTTAACTTGCGGTAGTCAATGCATACCCGCCACCCGGTAACCAATCGAGTTGGGATCAACTCATTTTCTTCATTTTGAACAACGGTAAATCCACCCTTTTTGGGCACACAATGTATCGGGCTGACCCATGGACTATCGGAGATTGGGTAAATCAATCCTGCGTCAAGAAGTTTTTCAACTTCATTCTTGATGACATCGTGGATTTTTGGATTAACCCTTCTCTGATGCTGAACTGCAGGTTTATAGTCCTCTTCCATTAGAATTTTGTGGGTACAAAATTCCGGGTTAATACCCTGAATGTCGGATAATTTCCAAGCGATGGCTCGCTTGTGGGACTTAAGAACCTTGATCAGATCGGCTTTCTCCCCCAAACTTAATTCTTTAGCAATGATGACTGGTAACTTGTTGTCATCTTCCAAGAATGCGTATTCAAGATGGGGAGGTAAGTCTTTGAGTTCAACCTCTGGCGGTTCATCAATCGAAGATTTAACAGTTTTGGCTTCACAAAGTTTGATTTCTTCTTGGGTTTCTGGTGAACAATCTCCTTGATTTGGAATAGGAGTCGGTGGTTCATTGTTCAAGAATGCTTCTAGGATGAGAATGTCCCCGTCGGGATCATAATAAGTCGGATCAACTTCCGGTGAAGTTGTATCATCATCTAGAGCAAGAAAAGCATTTGCTTCCTCGAACAGTAGAAAGTCACTTTCTCCAAATGGAGTTAAGGTCGGAGATGAATTAGCAACAATAGGATCAAAGCACGGAGAAGGATTTCCGTATGCTACCGAATCAGAAAAACCTAAGACCTCTTGCGAGTATTCTTCACTAGCCATATCAATGACGTCAATCCGGTTTGCCGTCATATGATTGAAATTTGCCGTGTACCTCGAAGTTTGATCTAGGTTGAAAGTTATGGCCTCTTTGCCAACACGAAGGGTAATTTCACCCTCGTACACATCGATTAATGCACGACTAGTTTTCAGAAAACACCTCCCGAGAATTAGAGGTACTCGGGGGTCTGGCTCAAATTCAACAACCACAAAATCGGCTGGAAATTGGAACTTTCCCACCAACACACGGACGTCTTTGGCGATACCGATTGGTGTAGTGATTGAACGGTCCGCTAGCTCTAGCGTCATGCATGTTGGGGTAAGCTCGGAAAGAGAGAGATCCTTCCACACGGAATACGGCATAAGATTGATGCTTGCACCGAGATCGGCCAAGGCATTGCATGTGTTAATGCCAGAAAATTCACATGGGATAAGGAATCTGCCGGGGTCTCCAAGTTTTCTAGGCAACTTGTTAAGGATGACCGCCGAGCAAGTTTCGTTCAATTTTGCCATTTCACTCAATTTCTCTTTGTTTCCGATTAAGGCTTTTAAAGTTGAGGCGAATTTAGGCATAAGAGTCAAAGCATCCAAAAAGCTAATTTCGAAATTCATATCTTTGAAGATTTCATAGAATTTCTCAATTTGTTCGTTAGCTTTTTCCTTGCGCCTTTCATCATTTCTTCTTGATGGAAATGGAATTGATGCTTTAGGAATTGGAGTATCAACAGGAGAAACATTGATTTGAGTTTCGAGATTGGACTTGCACAACGGAGGTTTTGGCGTCTTTGGTGCTTCAGTTGTTAGTCGGGACGGCATCGTTGATCCTTTGTGACTCGGTATCACGATTTTCATTGAAGTAGAAGTGGTAGGAGAATCGCTGGGTTTTTGAGTTGTACACCGTTCGGTGTGGTGATACTTTCCAAATTTTCTTTAGGGTTGGTAACGGTGTTACCCGGGAGAGATCGACGAAGTGGAGCGGTGTGTGAAACTACACTCTTGGAAAGCAAATTGGCTTATTGTCCAATTGATTTTGGCATTTCCATCATTTGAATTTGTGTGTTCTTTTTATCAGGGGGGGTTTTTTGGTGTTTTAGCCCCTGACTGAGCCAAGTTGGTTAATTGTTTTTTAATTTTGAGTATTTTTCATGAATTGCATTGTAGGCATTTGAGTAGCTATCGAAAGTCGAGCTTAGGAACAACTGGAGCTTGTGGAACAGAGCTTGTGAGTTGGTGCTTGATAAAGGGAGTGATTATTGGGGTTGGACATTGGTCCTTGATTGAAATTATTACCCCTGTTTTGGTTGTAATTTCCCCCTCGGTTTTGATTGAAGTTATTTCCTTGATTGAAACGGTTTTGATTGTTTTGATGATTTTGCACGGGAGAAAAACCGGGAGGTCGAATTTGATTAGACAACATGGAGTTCGAGATACCGTATTTCTTGATTAAAATTAGCCGCTGGCCGGCTTGTGAACATCTGCTTGGATATTATCGTGGAACATGATGTCCCCGGTGGCGGGACATTGTTGGATAGAATGAGCACATCCGCAATGTTACAAACTTGGTCGTGTGCTTTTAACGGGAACTGGGAGAGGGCGGGAGTTGATTTTTCTTGTCTAGGAGCAATGCCCTAACCAAATCTTTTTAATTCGGCACATCGGATGAAAATGCTGGGGTGGAAGAGCTCGTACTTACTTGGCAATGCACTGCCTTGCTTCGTGATTGGGGCTTTGGATTTTGCTTTCGATAATTTTAAGGCATTCTTCTAGGCATTATCCAAAAATTACCACCGCAAGCGGAGTTCAATGAGTCTTGATCATTAGTGTTTAAGGCATTGTAGAATGTATCGAGTGATAGCACTTTGTGAAAACCCGTGATGTGGGCATGCCTAAGAAGTCATTAACCTGATCCATGCTTCTAACGTTTCGTTCGAATTTTTGTTGAAATTGTGATATCAATTTGAAGATTGAGTTGTTTTAGAAGAGGGAAAAAATTTGTTGATGCATTTTGAAACAAAGTTCGTCTCATGGTACAATCGATCGAGGTGGGTTCTTTTTTCGAGCAAATCCGGGCTGCTCCCATCGAGGGGAAAATGGGAAAAGAATAGCTTAACCGACGTCCTTCGGGACGTGGGAAACTTATCGTAGAAGTGATTTGTTGAATAACGGATAATGTGCATGTGGGTCTTCCTTATGGGTCCAAAGAATTGTTTGTTTTGAACAAGATTTAGTAGACCAGTGCTTGATCTGAAGTTATTCGCGGTTATTTCCGGAACAACGATTGCATCTCGTAACCCTCGGGTGGGTGCCTCGAGCATTGAGCATAGTTTGATTATCGGCATTGGATTTCTTGTGGCTGATCTTGACTGGGTATTCGATCGAAGAGGTTCAACAATAACTGGTGACGCTTTTGTTGAGGCAAATTTGGGATTACGAGACTGAGATCGTTGTGCGCATGCACAAAATAGAATTCAAAAAGGAAATTTACACTAAATTTTTTTTTTTTTTGGTTTTCAAAAAATTTATTCACATTATTTTATCGGACAATTGAGAGAGACGACTTAAACCAATAATCGATCCTACTTACGGTAGTCCAATTCGGAAAAAACGCACAAAGCGAGCGATGAGGAGAGTGATAGCGCGAAGCTTACTATCTCCTTTCGGGTCGTAGTTCTTGAACAACCCTCCTTTTCACCACCGTCTAGTTTGTTTAAGTCGAATCGAGGTGAGACGTACCTCGTAAGTGATACAAATGGTAAGTCTTAAATCTTATGTTCGAGTGGGAATCACTAGTTCACGGAAAATATGATAAATACCTCATTGAGAATATTATATTTTGGTTATTTTTACCAATTATGTATTTTATTTCTTGTTTATGGACAATTTTTTTTTTTTTTTTTTATGATTTTTTTTTTAATTAGCTTTATATGATATTGTAAGTTAAAAAAGAAAGAAAATATTTTTGTGTTTTTAGATGATTATATTCACATTAAGACAACTTAATCAAAGTTAGGAAAACAATGGTAGCACTAGCCTACCGGGCAACGGCGCCAAAAATTGGTTTTCTGCAAGTATAGTTATATATAAATCTAGGCAAATCCAAACTCTTCACCCTTGACCAAGGTAAAAAAAATCAAGACCTACCTAGAAATAAAATATATAAGAGAATCAATGATAAAAAGATTCCGGAAGTATGATTCCCGGGTCGTATGTCCCAACGAGGCTGCAATTGAAAGTTGATCTTGGTTTGATTGAGATTAAGTGAGAATGATTTTGATTGATTATAAGTCCTAACAACTACGGGAAGCAAAATTAGGTATAAGGAAACCCTAAATTACAATATAATAGAACAAAACCTAAAACGGGCATGGAAAATGAGGGGAAAATAAAAAATAAAAAAATTAACCCTATCAGCAGAAACGATGCACTACCAGCAGAAACGATGCACTACCAGCAGAAACGACAATACTACCAGCAGAAACGAGGCTCTAAAACGGCTGATTTTAAAAAATCGTTTTTAGCCAAAACTCAAAACACGAAAGTTGTCCGGGACATGTTTTTAAGCAACTTTAATAAAGGCACCTTATAAAAATAAGCATCATAAGCCCCAAAAAGCAAATAAGCTGCTGATTGCGAAAGTTAAGGTATGGACTTACTTTTAGTAAATAAGCTGTTAAAAAGCTCAAACATTAAACACAAATGAAAAAGGAAAGAAGTTTTGGACAGTTTATATGTTGTCTTAATTGATTTCCAAAAAGCCTTTTCAACCAAAAACATACTTAACTCAACTCAATTTGCATCAAAATATAGTAAACTTTAATTTTCTAAAATAGCAAAATGGAAAATAAGCTCAAATCCTAATAAGCCAAACTGAAAAGTATGCTTTTGGATAATCAGCCTCACTTAATGAGTCCTTATTAAGCACCTATTCACTTTTTAAATTAAGCATTTGAATAAGCACAATAAGCACAAATGACTAAAATCTATTTTTTGATTTTACTGAAAATAAGCACTTTTGAGCTTAAAAATAAGCAAGCAATTGGATTCTTATGATGATATAGCTAAAACAGAATTGAGATTTAAGCTCAATGAACAATATTTATGACCAAAAGATATTTTAAAACACTAAATAAAGCCAGGAATGGCTTATGGAAAAATGCTAATTATCCCTTTTTTTAACTCTCATGAGGATTCTAAACTTAGACTTTAAAAACAATTGCAATTACAACCACTTACCCAATGATATAAAACACTTAAAAGTATATGCAAACAATGCTTAATATTTTATAATTTAGCTAAATCAAAATAAACACTTCTATAAGCAAAATTCAACAGGTTCACATATAAGATAATATAACTTGGAAATTTGAAATTCAGCAAAATAAACTGATTAAAAGTTATACGACCTAAATATAGCTAAATGAAATTTATCAATGACCACAACCCATTCAGAGCTCAAAATGACCAATTTTCAGCCTTATGACCCAAACACCCCTTTAAGATTATGAAATCCATTTTCAAAACTATTTTAAGAGATTTAGCCAAAGCTTTTTAAAGACAATCTGATTATATGAACATATTAAGCATAAAGAACCATTTTCAACAGAAATTAAGCACTTAGATAAGCTGATAGAAAAGGGAAATTTTAGCTAAAAATGAATATAAAGAACAAGTATACATAAATGTACAAAGCTTTATACCAAGGAAAATTAAGCATATATCACATATTAAGCAAGATAAGGACAGAAATAAACAATAATATGCAATGACTACAGTAACTTAAAGAAAAGTGCAAGAATTAAAATAAGAGGACTTACAATGAACTTAGCTTAAACAAGAGGACAAAGGGCAGCTATAAGTCCCTAGCTGTATTATTTAAGCTAGGGTATGAGTCCATTTGGTTTTCCATTACAACACTTCAAATGCTTTCACAATTCAAAGGCAAAGGTTATTAAGGTTATTAAACTGGTTTGCAAAATTTAAACGTTAGTTAACATTATTTAGTCACAATTAAAGAGCTTAGAGACTCTTCAGAGCTTATGAGTAAGCTTTTAAAACAAACTTAAGTAATGTAAACTTGGAACACGAATTGCATAACAACTAAATTTCATAAAACTTGGAACTTTAAAATTACAGAAAGGAAAAAGTTTTTTTTTTTATAATTAAAAATAAAAAATTACATTTCTCGCTTACATGGCTCAATAGCCATATTTATACAAGAAAGGTAAAAACAAGCTGACGTCTTCTTGTTCTGTTTGGACTTCATGACTTTTCTTTGTTGAGCTTGATGTGTTGTTTGCTGTAGTATTAAAGCTTCCTTGTGCTAGCTTTGGAGTATATCTCAATCATATCCTGGCCCTTAATTCCTTGTATTCTCTCTTAAAGCCTTGGATCGAAATGTCCTTGGATTGCCAACTTGGCATTGTGGCTATGTGGGGTGAGTGGGAAGATTTGTACAAGTGGTTGGATGGAGTGTTGCAGGGTGAAGTATTATATAGATGTATGGGAGCAAAACAGTGTGTGGCTGGATTTGGTATTGGCGGGAAGATTGGAAAAGGTTTATACAAGTGGGGTTTGCAGAGGGTGGTTTGAATGATTATGGGTATGTTTGTTTGTCGTACAGAAAAACCCCTCCACATCTTCATTTTTTCATTCTCCTTTTTCCCCTTTTTTCTTTATAAATGAAATTTCCAATTGGATATCAGCCCCTGTCTTTGTTTCCTTAATAATATAACTTAGGGGTTTGGCATTTTTGACCCCTCAAGTTATATTTTTCTTTGCTTTTTCTTCTCGGAGTTGACTTGACTTTGATTGGGCTTCGTTTTCACACACTTTTCCATCCCGTGTCCGGTTTTGTCGCTTTTTGCTTGGTTTTTCGTCTTTTTGTGAGATATCCGTTCATGCACAACACAATTAGCAAAACAAGCATATATTTGGCATTTGAGTCCGTTTGTGGTTATTTTGCTGTTTTTAAAGGTTAAAAGGATGTGTAATTAAGCACATACCAATGAGCTCAAGGTCTTACTCCCAAGGTCTTAACTCCAAGGTCTTACACTCTGCTTGTAGCAAAGCTCTCAGGGAGGATTTGAGCCTTGTTAAGCTAGGCTAACTATAAGTCCTCTTTTATTTTCAGTTTTAGCTTAATTTGTTGCTTATCTGTTTATTTGCTTAATTTACCTGCTTATATGTGCTTATATCTCTTTTATTTTGTTTATTAGATTATTTAGTTAATCTGTTTTTGCTTATATTAAGTTTAGATCATAGTCTATAGTTGTCTTAAAATTCATAAAAAAAAACCAAAAAAAATTATGCATAGTAGTAGCTTATTGTTTTCTGCTTAATTGATTAAGTTTTTTATGCTTATTAGGTTCATTATATAAGTTTATTATCGGTAATTAGGATTTGATTATTGATTTTATTTAGCAGCTATATTCATAATTCAGTTAAATAGGGGGGGTGTTTGGTTTGGACATTTGACCACTAGAAGTCAAAGTTTTTTTGTGCATTTGTTTGAGTTAGCTTAGGTTTTATTTAAGATCACTAGGAAATGAGTTTTTGTAAGTTAGTTTGCTAAAATTCAAAAGCTGTATTGGTGCCAGACCATGGCTACTTGAGGTTAAAAATTAGTTGCTTATTTTGTTGCCTAGGATCTCTAGTTAAGAGTGATTGAATTTGTTTCTTTGTTGTTTTGACACACTCGTAGAGTGTGTAAAGTGCAGTGCCACCTTCAGAGTGCCTGCACTTTGGCTTGGTTTGTAGCAAATTGCATCGCAACACCGTTCATCAGAAAGAAAGTAATGCTGATCTTTAAGCTCAATATTAGCTTAACTATTGTAGGAGTTAGGGCTTAAATTTAAGATATGTGTTAGTTTTCTAGTAGTATTAGAATAATCTTTGCTTATATTTCATTTCAAATCTTATTTGCTAGCTTAATTGTTGCTTAAAAAACAGCTTAAACAGCCAAAAGACCAAAAACAGTAGGTTAGAACACTAGTTTCTTAAAATTTGAATCCTAGCTTAAGGTAGTTGATTTTATTGCTTAAATAGATAGTTAATAAGTTGATTTTTAAGTTCTCTGAAGCTTATAGTCTAGTTTAGCTTTTTGAACTTTTTAGCTTAATTTGATTTTGTGCAATTTAGCTTAATTCCTGAGTTAGCCATTTTCATAATCATTTTCAATAGCTTAAAAGTGTTTCCAGCTTTTGTTTCTTTTCTCAATTAGTTTAAGCACATCTTAGGGAGTTTAGAACAGCTTTTAGATTTTACTTTAAGCTTATTTTGAGCTTTTTACAGCTTATTTGTTAAAACCCAGTTAAGCCACTCCTCACTAAGGTATGCTTATTGATAAGTTTTTATGATGCTTATTCTGTGGGATTCAAAGGGGGGCCATATTGCTTTTATTAAAGTTACTCCCCCAGTTTATTCTACAACTTTGCTCTTTTAAGTTTCCTCTGATAAGCACTTTTTAATAGTTCATCTTATTTTGGGCTTATTTGGCTCTGTTTTGTAAGCGGGTTGGGCCTCTAAAGGGTAGGTAGTGAATTTTAATTTCATTGTTAACCCTGTTAGCTAGGTTAGTTTCTCAGTTTATGTTCTTTTCTCTGTTGCACCATTATTCAAAGTATTTAATTAAGTTTATTAGTGTTAATTAGTAAATAGGTTCTAGATTTTACTTAGTTTAATTAATAGTTATTAAAAAGATATAAAATTAGGGTATTGTTTTTCTAAATTTCTGAAATTTTCTTTATTTGTGTAATTTTTATAAAAAATTTTCGGATTTTATTTTATTTTTATTACTTTTAAAGTTTTTAATTAGTTTAAATTTTAGAAAATTCATATCTTTAAATCTAAAAACCCAAAAATAGTGATTCTTCTTTCTAAAATTTTCTTTTTACTTATTTTACTTAGGAAAAATATAATTTCAATTATTTTCTATTTCTTTTTATTTTTAGGATTAATATAGTATTAAATAGTTTTTAATTGATAAAAAATTCAAAAATAATCTAAAAAAATATTTTTATTTTTCTTAAAAAACATTTTTATCCTAATTTAGGTGTAGAAAATTAGTTTGCAATCTTAGGGTTTAATTATAGTCTATTTGCTTAATCGTCGTGTTTTATTTGTTTCCCGTATTTGTTTAATTGTTTAATTGCCTTTAATTATTCAATTTTAATTGTTGCTTTTTATTTAGTAGTCATAGATATCAAAATCATTTATTTTCTTATTCAAATCACAATCCAAACTTAAACGAGGTTTCAATTTCACTAGTCGTTGGGGAAACGACCCGGGTGATCATATTTATCCGGTTAAATATACGTGTGCGGAAGGCCCATAGTGCATCATCTAGTTTGTTTTTTTTTTTTTTTTTTTATTTCGACAGGAAGCACGATTTTCACCTATGGTCCTTTCAAGGTATACGTTTCAAACCACGGATTTGAACCTAGACTTGGCCCACTTGTTTGGGATGATACGCGGTGGAGAGGACGGTGAGTGACTCCATATTTCTGCATGACCTTTGCACAATTGGTCATTGCAGAAATGAGTTCCGTGATCACTTATGATAGCTCGAGGGGCACCATAGATGGCGAAGAGAGATTTAGGAATTTGCAAATGACTCTGGCAATCAATGGTGGGCAGCGCTTTCGCTTCAACCCATTTGACAACGGTAGTCAACGGCCCACGCGGATATATGTGTTCCCTCTGAAGCAAGAAAAAAACTGGACGATTTAAGGGAACGGGCCATAAAGTCAAATGCCCCAAACGTCAAAGATTCACAACACTTGGATGGAGTTTTGGGCATCTCATCCGTTGCGAAGTTTTTCCTTGTCGTTGGCAAGAGTACAGTTTTTGACAAACTCGTGGGTATCTTGTAAATGGTAGGCCAAAAGAAACCGGAAACAAAGTCTTTTGGCGGTAGGTTTGCACCATGATGTTCCCCCGGTGGGTCCATTGTGGTAAAGCCTCGAGAATGTCTGGAGCTTCCTTTGCGTGCTCACATCGCCTGATCACTTGATCCGCACAAATTTTAAACAAGAAGGGGTCACAAAAATAATGTTTCACGTCCTTGAAGAACTTATTTTTATGTTGGGTTGACATGCCCTTCACAACGAAGTTACCTGCGTGGTAATTTGCAAAGTCGGCAAACCACGGGGTACTAGAATCACCACGAAAAGTCACGATACTTAACGTCTCGAGAGGAAATGTTTCATTAATCTCTTTAGGGTCGAGAACGTTTTCATACGGGTTTTCTAATGGGATAGATGATCGTCTGCGAGGTTCTTCGGCTCCTTTGTGTCAAGACTTTAAAGTTCAAATTCTTGGAGGAGGAGAAACCCATCGGTGCAATCTCGCTTTAGCATCTTTTCCGGCAAAGAGATACTTGAGGGGTTGGGTTTGGGGTGGTATGGTCCGTATGCACTATGCTTTTGTTCATGATAAGATAACGACCGGAATTTTGAATGGCATACACCTACGGCTAAACATTTCTTTTCCGTCGTGGTGTATTTAGATTCAGCCCTCGGTCATCGTCTTGCCTAGCATAATGGATAGGCCGAAAGTGTTTTTCATGACGTTGCCCCAAAACTGCCCCTATGGCGTAATCACTTGCATCGCACATAAGTTCGAATGGTAGATCCCAGTTTGGGGCAATCAAGATCGGAGCTTCCGTAAGTTTATTCTTTAATGTTTGAAAGCTTGGATGCATTCATTAGAGAAGATGAATGGAGTATTCTTCTCGAGAAGATGAGTCATCGGTCGGGGATATTTGGAAAAATCCTTTATGAATCTCGGTAAAAATCGGCTTGACCAAGAAACTCCTAACTCCTTTGACGTGGTGGATGAGGTATTTTGGCAATGAACATTTATTTTGGCTTTGTCAACCTCAATCCATGTTAGAAATTTATGTCCGAGGACATTGCCCTCTTTGACCTTAAAATGGTCTTCTCCCAGTTAAGACACAAATTGGTGTATTCTACTTCTTTGCAACATTTTCTCAAAGACGGGTGAGGCTATTTTCAAAGGAATTCCCAAAGACCGAGAAGTCATCATGAAGACTTCCATTGTTTCTTTTCAAACCATGTCGTAAAAGGATGGCCAACATACTCCTTTGAATGTGACGGTGCAATTGACATAATCCGAATGGATGCGACGGTAGGCAAAACGTTTCATAGGGACAAGTAAATGTGGTCTTTTCTTGATCCGAGGGTCAATGGGAATTTGGAAATACCAGGAGGGAATCCATCAAGGCAAATAAATAGTACTCGTTTCCCGCTAATCTCATAAGCGCTTTGATCATAAACGGGGTGGAAAGTGGTCTTTACGGGTGGCTTATTTACTTGTGGTAGTCAATGCATTACCCGCAACCGGTAACCAATCGAGTTAGGATCAACCTCATTTTCTTCATTTTGAACATCGTAAATCACTCTTTTTGGGAACACAATGTATGGGGCTTGACCCATGACTATCGGAGATTGGGTAAATTAATCTGCGTCAAGAGTTTTTCGACTTCTTTCTGATGAATCGTGGATTTTGGATTACCCTTCTTAGATGCCCGAACTGTAGGTTTATAGTCCTCTTCCATTAGAATTTTGTGGGTACAAAATTCCGGGTTAATACCCTGAATGTCGGATAATTTCCAAGCGATGGCTCGCTTGTGGGACTTAAGAACCTTGATCAGATCGGCTTTCTCCCCCAAACTGCTTCTTTTGCTATGATGAACTGGTGTATTGTAGTCTTCTTGCCAAGGAATGCGTATTCATGAGGGGGAGG
Organism: Tanacetum coccineum; assembly: GCA_026074375.1. Classification (NCBI taxonomy): domain Eukaryota; kingdom Viridiplantae; phylum Streptophyta; class Magnoliopsida; order Asterales; family Asteraceae; genus Tanacetum; species Tanacetum coccineum. Next base: position 27,894 of record BQNB010052950.1, read on the forward strand.
TAAGTCTTTGAGTTCAACCTCTGGCGGTTAATCAACGAAGACTTATCAGTTTTTGGCTTCACAAAGTTTGGGATTTCTTCTTGGGTTTCTGGTGAACAATCTCCTTGATTTTAGATTAGGAGTCGGTTGTTCATTGTTCATGAATGGCTTCTAGATGTGAATTTCCCCGTCGGATATAATAAGTCGGATCAACTTCGGTGATATTGTATCATCATCTAGGAGCAAGAAAAGGCTTTTGCTTACTGACAGTAGGAATGTCACTTTCTGCAAAAATGGAGTTAAGACGGAGAGTGAATTAGACAACAATCAGATCAAAACACGGAGAAGGATTTCCGTATGCCACCGAATCAGAAAAACCTAAGACCTCTTGCGAGTATTCTTCACTAGCCATATCAATTAGTCAAATCCGGTTTTTTTTGGGGGGGGGAGGGGGGGTTAGTCATTATGATTGAATTTGCCGTATACCTCGAAGTTTTGATTAGGTTGAAAGTTATGGCCTCTTTGCCAACACGAGGTTAATTCACCTCATGAACATCGATTAATGAATGACTGGTTTTCTGAATACACCTCCAGAGAATTAGAGTACTCGGGGGTTGGCTCAATTCAAACAACCACAAATGGCTGGAATTGGAACTTTTCCCACCAATACACGGACTCTTTGGCGATACCGATTGGTGTAGTGATTGAAGATTGCTAGGCTCTTAGCGTCATGCATGTTGGGGTAAGCTCGGGAAATGAGAGAGATCCTTCACCGGGTAATACGCATAAGTATGTGATGATTGCACCGAGTAGGCCAAGGCATTGCATGTGTGTATGCCAGAAAATTCTATGGGATAAGGAATCTGTGGGGTCTCCAGTTTTCTAGGCAATCTTGTTAAGGACTGACCGCCGTGCAAGTTTCGTTCAATTTTGCCATTTCATCAATTTCTCTTTGTTTCGATTAAGGCTTTAAAAGTTGAGCAAAATTTAGGCATAATGTCAAAGCATCATAAAAGCTAATTTCAAAATTCATATCTTTAAAGATTTCATAGAATTTCTCAATTTGTTCGTTAGCTTTTTCCTCGCGCCTTTCATCATTTCTTCTCGATGGAAATGGGATTGATGCTTTAGGAATTAGAGTATCAACAGGAGAAACATTTGGCTCAGGATTTGGATTACGAGACTGAATTTGAAAACAGGAGGTTGGATGTTCTTCGGTGCTTCCGTTATAAGCAGGAGGCATATGTACTTTGGCACCTCGTTGTCATGATTATTTGATTTCGGTCCTTGGATGGTAACACCACTTCGGGTAGTGATACCTTTTAAATCTTCCTTGGTTGGTAACAGTGTACAGGATGAGTTCCAGAAACGGAAGTAGAAGCTGTGTTAGCAGTAACAAATTCTGAAAGCAGTCGGTCAATTTGCATTAAAAAAATTCTGGGATTGCAGGTTTTGACCTTGGTTTTGCAGGTTTCTCAACACTGCATCAGTGGACGTGACATTTTCTTTCAAAATTTGTTTTTTGACACACTGTGTGTCTGAGGAGCAGGTCCTATGTGAGCTACGGTTGATTGACGAAGGTCGATAATTGACCTTGGTTGAAATTGTTTTCCCTCTGTTTTGATAGATGTTGTTTTCGATTGAAATTGTTTTGACTATTTGTATGAGGATTCTGAATTGGAGGAAAACCAGGAGGTCGAATTATGATTGAGTCCATCGAAGGTCGATAACCAGATTAGATTGGTTGAGGTTGCCGCAGGGCTTGGGACACATACTCTTGGATATTATCATGGTAAATGTTGCTATTAGTGGCTGGACAGTTTTGATAAAAATGACCTCCCCCACAAGTTACACAACTTTGTTCAACCGCTTTTACGGGGGCGGAAGCTGGGGTTTGGTTCTTTCTGTCGAGAATCAATGCCCGAACCATGTCTTTGAGTTCAGCAACATCAGATGAGATTGCTGGGGTGGAAGAGCTTGTACTCATTTTAGCTACAACAGCTTTGTTTCTTGATTGACGTACCTTAGACTTGCGGGTGGGGTGCGCTGTCGGGTCGCGGGTTGGGGGGGGGGGGGGTTTCTCGATGCATTTTTAAACATCTCGAGGCACTTTATCTAAAGAAGTTACACAGCAGCAGAGTTCATGAATCTTGATCAAATTGAGTTTTAGGGCATCTATAGAATGTATCGAGTTGATTGTTTTTTATACAATTCTGAAAACCCATGATGAGGGCATCCCTTAAAAGATCATTGAAACGATCCCAAGCCTCACAAAACGTCTCATCAAATTTTTGCTGAAATCTCGTGATTTCATTTCTGAGATTTGTCGTTTTAGAGGGAGGGAAGAATTTGTTAATAAATTTCGTAACAAGATCATCCCATGTTTCAATCGACCGAGGGGGTTCTTTTTCCAGCCATATCCGGGCTGCCCCTTCGAGAGAGAATGGGAAAAGCATAAGTTTAACCGACGTATTGGTACCGTTCGGAATCTTCATGTAGAAGTGATCTTGTTGAAATACAAACGGATGTGGCATGTGGGTTTTCTTTATCATTTCAAAAAATTGCTTGTTTTGGGACAAGATTCAGAAGACCTTGCTTGATTTCAATTTATTCGCGCGGTGATTTCGGAATAACGATGCTCCTCGTAACCCTCGGATGTGGTGCTTCGAGCAATTGCGCCATAGTACGACTTATCAGCTTTCGTAAAATATGGGAGGATTATCAGGTTTCTCAAGATTGGATGATTAACAGGAAGTTTGTCGGACTTTGGTTGTCGACGTTTAGGGAGCTGAGAACGAGTGCGCTTCACAAATAGAATATAAAAAGAAAATTTACACTAATTTTATTTTTTTTGGATTTTTTAATGATTTATTCACAATTGATTTTAACGGACAATGAGATAAGACAACTTAAACCAAATAATCTACTTACTTCACGGTAGCTCTCAAAAAGGTATTAAAACGCCAGGTGGGGAGGTGTAGGAATAGCGCGTAAGCTTATTTCTCCATTCGGGTTCGTTGTTCCAAGGAACAACCATCTTATACCCACTTTATAGTTTGTTCAACTTTTTAGAGTATGTAACATCTGAACTTCGTGAGATTATGTCGTAAGAGACACAAATGGCAAGTTTTTAAATCTTTTGTTCGAGTTGGGAACCAACAAGTTCACCGGAAGTTATTATGATAATACCTCAATTGAGAATATTATATTTTGGTATTTTTACCAATTTATGTATTTTATTTCTTGCTTATGGACAATTTTTTTTTATATTTTTGATCTCTTTTTTTTTTAGATTTATATGATATGTACTAGTAAAAAGAAAAGAAAAATATTTTTGTGTTTTTTTTTTTAAGATGATATATTCACAATAAGACAAACTTAAATCAAACGTAGGATAACAATCGTAGCACTAGCCTCCCCGGAACTCTTGCAGTTGCTTGGACAACTCCTTCATTTCAGATGGTGCTAAACGATATGGCGCACGCGCCATAGGTGCAGCACCGAGAATAAGATCAATACGGAATTTGGTCAAGCGCGAACTCACCCCTTAAAACCTACCTATATATAATATAAATACACCAAGGGACGAAATCACGCGAGATCAAGAAAACCGGAAGCAGTATAGAGTGTTCCCGGGTCGTTATGTCCCAACGAGGCTAGAGATGGATTATCGAAAAACGATTGATGATTGGTGTTTGAATGTAACAAGGAATGAAGCAAATGACCTCAAAGATAAACAAGGAAAAGAAACTAGAACAAGAATCAAAGCTAGAAATAACAAAAACACTAAAAAAATTTACACTAAGGCACAAATAAGCTCTAATACGCTTAAGACAGACAAATAAGCTAATCTAAATCTAAATAAGCAAATTAAGCATGCAATTAAGCTAAATTAAACAAGAGAAACACAACAGTACTAACAACAGTACTACCAGTATTAACTACCAGTACTAACTTAGAGTTAGTACTGCTAGTTATAAGTTAGTACTGTTGGCTAAAGGTTAGTACTGCTTGTTCAAAACAGCCTTTAACATTTCCAAAAATCATTTTTATTTCAAACTAATTAAAAACAGATTATCAAATAACAAAGTAAAACACTTATAAGCAATTTTCAATCCATAATAAGCACTTAAATAAGCATGAATTAGCCTAGCAGTGTTAACTTATAACTAGCAGTTTTAACAAATAAACTAACAATTCTGCAATAGACAAGTAAAGTAAGAAATAGAGAGACTTACTACACCCTTGCTCAAAACAGGGTCAAACAATGAATCTACAAGCTCTAGCTTGCATAAAACAAGCTAGTGAGAGTCCATAAGCCCATCCAGAACTGGCTTATCATCCATATAAATTAAGCTGTGGTGTATTTGAGAGTGATTTTCTTCTTGACTATTTAACTTTTTTATATTTTCTTAATGAAAGCAG
>BQNB010052951.1:0-40249 GCA_026074375.1 Tanacetum coccineum
CTTTTTCTCCCATAAGCTCTTAACCGGATTAATATACGTGCTGTTCTTGGAGATTAAACTTAAATCAACAATTTTTATGTAATATATAGCAAAAATTTTAGTCTTAGTTCAAATTTATACTTGAATTTTTCAAAAAGAAGTCTTCTTTAAATAAGTTTAGTAAAAAAAAGTTAAAAATGATAAAAAATATTATAATAAAAGCTGTGGGTTGATAAAAGTTTACTACCTCTTGCCGGCTCACAACCGATGTTGCAGCCTTCTAAAAGGTCGAGGGTTACAATTGCATAAATGTCTAAATAGTTAAATTAATAATTGACTTCTTTTTGTTAAATTCAAATATGCTTTTGCACTTTGACTACTCTATTTTATAAGCTATGAATATTCGGGAAGCCTGAGAGTTTTTGAAACCTAAGGTCCGTGAGTCCCGATACTAGTCTCTGTGGGGTGTCAAAAGCCTGGTCACTTAGCCGCAAGGTTGGGATGTGCCGAGACGAAAGTCGCTACATGGGATGATCTCGCCTTTAAACTCATTATTCTAAGGTGGAACGTAAAGCATAGTATGTTGCAAAAAGTTGATCCATGGTTGAAATTCAAGATAGCACACTCACTTAAGATATAATAAATGTCGGGAGTAAAAAGTTCACAAGTTGCAAATATGAGTAGTGTTAGCATCCTTACTGATATTTAGCTGTGATTTTGTTTTAAGCTTGGTTTGGATAAGTGAAAAGTCGGGAACGATGAATTTATCCTTTTTGGGGCATTCTCGGATTCGAAATGCATCTTGTTCTATGATCCCTAACAGTTATGGAAATAACGAAAGTCAAAATAATATTATTAAAAAAAAGTTTTAGAAAATGGGAAATAGGGGTGTTTTATAACTTGTGATTTCTTACTTGTGATTTCTTAATTTTTCCCACAAAAGTCTTTGCTACTTTTCAAAGGTTTAGTTGGGAAAGTTTTGAGGTATTTGGTTATAAGGCATATAACATTGCGTGAGGACACGCAATCGCTTAGTTTGGGGAATTTTGATATGTGTGAAAACACATATCCATTTTATATCAAAATAAACCCTAAAAAGACAAAATTGTGCTTTAAATGCTTGAATATTGCTTGTTTTGTCTTTGTGATTGTGTAGGTACGGATATTGCAAAAATCATAAGAAAACGGTTAAAACCGGACAATCACGGACACGGGAACGGAATTGAGTATGCAAAATCTGGGAGAATGCTATCAAAGGTAAACAAAAGTCAACCCTTGGTCAACCAAAGTCAACCCATAAAAAGACAAAACCCAAAAATACCAAAATCAGTCCCTCAAAGTTAACCAAATTCATAAAAAGTCCCTAAGTCCTAACGGTGTTATCTCTTAATACTATAAGAGATAACACTCGTTATCTATCTTACATTTACCAAATCCAACACCAAAGCCCGAGCCCAAATCCTACCCAGGCCCAAAACCCTTATAAGCCAGGCGTTATATATAACAACCCATAATTTTCATAAATGTAAATATCCATCTATTAAGTTAGATGATGTACAATCTATCAGTTATATATGAACTCACCTTTTTCAGGGAAATTTTTTGCTTTATTACATTACTTACTTTGCCAATTTCTCAATATGCAACATTTCTTGCATAACTAAAGTTAACGGGCTCAGGCAACCTACATATGGCAATCCTATCTTCATATATGTCAAACACTCATCATAATATGTCAAGTCAATATCATAATATCATTATTACAAAGTACATTATTCCTATAATGTACCATTCGCAACGTTATATCAAAACAGGCTTTAAACCGTTATCGGATATCTCTAAACCCTAATTATTCTATTCATAAGCTTTCATACATCTTTTTATACTCAAAACCCTAATTTAAAACTCTAAACCCTAAAACCAAGCTAGATTCTAAACCATGACACATTTCTTCATTTTTATCCATTGTAAACCTAAACCAACTCTCAAATAAGTTTTAATAACTTAATTTATAACATTATCAATCATTTTTAAACATCATTCCATCATCATTTTATCATTCTACTTCAATTACACAAGAAATAAATCCAAGAAACCCTAATTGTGATTTTGACCCGTTTACTCATTTTCAGACCATCTCATTCTCAAGTAAGCAACCAAGAGTCATTGTAAACCCATAAAATGAGTTTACAAAACTTTATCCATCATTAACCATCCTTGCTTCAACAATGTACGAGAATTACAAAGCTAGAAAACCCTAAAAACCTTATATGAACCCCTAATTCCAAGCTAAGGCTTATTCTTTCAATTTCAACCCATTTTAACTAAAACCAACGATCAAACTTCATTGATAGTACCTTATTTAAGTTCTAGGATCTGTATTCCATCATTCCTAATCAAGAGTATGCAAAATATAAACCAAGAAAGTCAAGAAAACCCTAAACGTGCCCTAATCAAACCCGTGACCTCATTTCTTCAATTCTAATCCGTTTTAACCCAAACCAATTGCTAATCTTTGTTAATCCTTCCTATATCAGACCTTGGCTACATATATTAACTATCCTTAATCAAGTACACACGAAATAAAATCTTGAAAACTTGTGAAAACCTAGTCGAACCCTAAAACAGACCCGAACCCTTTCATACTCAATTTTGACCCATTTTAAACCATTCCAAGTGCAAATAACTTATGTAAACCTCTTCTAGAAACTCTCAAGCTGCTTACCCAGCTGCTTAGACCATTCCTTGGTCAAAATTGAGAGCACATGTCCTCTCTTTTTGCTTACTTTAGTCGCGACATCAAAATGGACAACCACATCACCAAAGCTAGTTTCCTAGGCTTCCACACATCATTTTATAGCTTTAACATCTCCCTAAATAGACCCTCTATGTGTCAATACCAGATCATGAAGCTTGCTTACTCATTATACCTTCAAATGGGTATAAATAGGACTCCTATGTGTTCATTCATACTCGCACCCCCTATCTTCTTTCTATAACCCATAAGGCAGCAATCCTTTGCTCCCATATGATCCTAGGATCATAAAAGACGTTCAAGAAGTGAAGCCCTAAAGAAAACGAAGCCCCGGAGTCGTTATACTAGGCATACGAAGTCAAAAGTCCCGATTCCGACCCATTTCTAAGCCATAAGCTTAAGACCAGGTTCTCTAAACTTATGATCTGCTTTTATAACGTTATAATGTTCATATGATCTTGATAAAATCATAATATAAAGCTTTGAACTCAAAAATCTATGTGTTATGCCTTTTTGATCCAAAACCGTACACCCGAAACCCTAATTTCATGTTTTTACTTAAACTATGAGCTAAACTTGTAAACTATTGTTATAATCTATCCTAATAAGCTTATATAATGTTAAAATAAGTGCTTTGATAAGTCATGAAAGAATTTAATCTTAAAACCCGCGCGTTTTCATTTTAAAACCCTAATATGACCCGTTTTACTTCCTAGCTTAACGAATCGTTAATTTAAACTTGCGTTGTGTTAAATCTTCATATTTTAGTTTATTATAACTTATAAATGTCTATTGAAATGTTAAAATAAGCTTGCATGGCAATTTGGACATGTTTTGTAATTATAATCCATGCAAGGGGTATATATCGTAAATTTCAGAAACTTATAACTAAAAGGACTAAAAGTGTCATTTTATTAAAGTTATAACTACAAGGGTCTATTATGTCACTTTTTAAAGTCCAAGGTTTATTTTGTATATCAATAAAAGTTGAAGGACCAAAGTCGTAAAAATGCAAACCCTAGGGGTCTACTTGCAATTTTCCAAACCCTAGGGTCTAAAATGTAACATTTTGAAAAAGTATAAAAACACATTCAAAACATTACCAGACATAACTTTAATTAACGCTTGACGTGCTTAACATTTTCAGATATTAAATAAAATGCTTAAAACTGCTTATGTTCTAATCCTTATATCATTCATCATCGATTGTGCTTTCAAAAATCATATCCCGGCGGTTCATATCATAAAACAAAACTAGGGAGCTTCTTCATAAGAAGTTTCATCTTGGTATACGGTTCTTCTGAGTTGTTGGGTTTACAGTTTTAAAGTGCCCTGCCCCTTGCTCCATAAACGTTTATGAATGAATTTCTGAATTATGATGGCCCGAACGGTGTTATGATAATTTTAATATCAAAACCGACATCGATGTAAAATCTTACATATTCAATCAAACTAAGACTTGACATATATTACCCCAGGTTTCCTGTGACGAAGTCATTACTTTCATTCCATATACCTTTGCTATCGATTTCCCTATAACTGTTCAGGTGAGTTCATAGCCTCGCATTTCAATCTTTTTATAAACCCGCGAGGGGGATACATGCTATAAACATGAATGTAATTATTCATGTATGCTATTTCAATTTACTATTGCCTAAGTAACTACTTTGCCTTTAAGTCCCTATAATCATGAACCGTTAATTACTCTCTGTAGTAAGCGCGAATGATGTGAATAGATCTATTTGGGCTGGACTCCCCGTTGGTGTACCCAGTTACGTGTAACCAATTGCACATCATTAGAAATCACACGGGTATTTTGGCAAAGGTACCCGCAGGGGCTATAACGTATCACCATACCCTAAGGCTTCAGATTCATGAGCTAATGGAAATAATAAATATGTTTTCAATACTAGGTGTATATCAACGTAACCCGAATATCGCATTTGCATTCAAATTATATTACTTAAACCTATGGATTTTACTCAACCTTTGTGTTAACTTTTTAGCATGTTTTATCTCAGGTAACTAATGGCACGGAGTGGCGAGGACATGAGGATGGAAAAACCATTATCATTCACATTTTGTAAATACAGATGTTGGGACCTCTCTTTTGTAAAAACTCTGATGAAATAAATGAATGATAACTTATTTTCATAAACGACTCTTTTTGATTCGTTTTCTATGATTATGACTGTTGTACCTTGAAGTAATACCCCATATTAGCTTCCGCTGCTATATGTAAAAATGGAGGTGTTACAAATTTGGTATCAGAGCCAACGTTATAGAGAACAAGGTTAAAACCTTAACTATAACTACTTTTTTTCCATCCAAGAAAGTCCTTCGTGCCGCTATATCTCTCGTAATGGTATGTAAAGTTACATAACTATTATATTACTAAATAAATAACTTATGTTATTTACTGCTGGGTTGTTAAGCAGAACGATGTCTTCCCCCGACCATCCTACTGCCAATTTAGAGGATGCATTTTCTTCCAATTTCCCAAACTATGTTCCCCCGGCTTCTCCGGATTATATCCCGACCTCTCTAGGGAAAACTTACTCTAGTGCTTCCAATTCATTTGGAATTGTCCCGCTAGCTTCACCGACCCTTTCGTTATTTCCCGATGATCCTTACATGAAAGTTTAACAAGCTTTCTACACTGAAAAATCACCAATCCCGTCTCCAATTATCATACCTCCTAAACCTTAAGAATTTTTCCTTCCAGAAGGACTTCTTTCACCAACAAAATCATCTTCTTCTACCCCGTTCCAACCTCAAACTTTTGAGATTGGCGAAACCTCTCGAAAATCAACTATCGAGCGACATGAGGAGCAAATCCTGGATATCCTAAATAGCCTAGATGCAATCCCCATCGAACGTATCGAGCATATTGAAAATGGAATCGAAGGCCTCGGAAAAGGAACTGTAATTATTCAACGAGATTTTGATGCCCTGGAAGCCGAACTTCAGCAAGCTCATACTCAGATTTCCAAACTCCAGAGAAAGCAAATAGGATGCAACCATAAAATTTCTCTAGCTCGCTATAGGATTGCTGAATTGGGAGAAGTTATCAACGATATGGAAACTCGTCACCAAGCAGACATAGAAAATCTCATGAACTCCATCATCGAACTCCAGAACCGCATGGAATGATCATCCAGTTTCTAGTTTAAATTTCAGTTTTTAGCTTTAACCTAGCCACGGGATGTGTGGTATAAATAAAAACACTTGTCAAATCTTGACTATGTATAGTACTAAGGCAAGTTGTTCTTAAATACAAAGGCAATCCCGTTATCTACCTTGTTGTTTCTTACCACTTTATTCATCTCATCATTATTCATCATTTATTCATCATTCATCCATCGTACATTCATCATCATACCATAACCTTTAGATATCACCATTATGCTTAAATGAAGCATTATTCTTTAAGCATTTCAATCATTTCTCATTTAATCTTGTTTAAAGAAGAAACATAGCATTTATACTTGTGATATCTTTCTTAATTTATCGTGTTATTCTTTTGTGTGGTATAATGACTCCAATATAGAGCATCACAACAACGGACAGCACTGTGGATTATGGGACTCAAGATACCATTAGAAAGTTAGTCTCGCTCTGTTAGTGTCACTCTCGGCTCTAGAAGCTCAAGCTCGCGCACAATGGCAAAGTGCAAGTAATCGACATGAACAACCCGGGTCTACTGGAAATACTTTGTAGTAAAATCGGGAAACTAGCAAAGAGTTTATTAGCTGTCAACCTTTTGACTTTTATGGTGTTTTTCTTTATCTCGTACTTGATTATTGGTTTTTACGGAAGGAGCAGTGGCCTTATTCACTTGGTGTTGACGCGAATCCGATATCAGTATTCTATCGATAGAGATGTGCCAAAGAAATAATAAAGTAAACATTTTGCATACTGGTACTTTACTGAACGATGGCCTCTTAGTCCTTGGGTGGAATGCATATGCCGACGCCTATTTGGAATAGAGCGCGAAGCCAATCAAATCACCGGACTGAGTTAAAGAGAAAGGCTTTTGACAAACAAGCATTATCCTGGACTGAGATCAGAGATGGATGTAGAACTTGTCTTTACAATATGATAGTATAAAGCAAGGTATGATCTTAACCTTATGTTAGGAAGATTCAAGAATACGGTTCTATATCCAAACATTATGCTACCAAACATTTTGACTGTAAACTATTGAAAGCGCTTTCGTCGGGGGGACCTTTCCTTCGCGATAGCAGATTGCCCAGGGAAATGTTACTTCGCTCTCGTAACTCAAACGTTTAAAGGAATCCCCATCCAAACATTACGCCGCTCCAGATAAGGCCTAATGGATCAATAACTAAGCTACTTCCGCAATTGACAAGTATCGATGTGACAATTCACAATGAACGTTGATGGAACAGAAGAATCTTTTCGCATTCAACAGGCTCCGCAGCAACAACAACTGTACAGCAGTACCATCCAAACCCTCTCCTCGACAGTTGTAACACCTTATCTGATTTCCATTAATCCCATTACTATTACCCTCAGCCCGTGCTGTAAAAACATTTCCATTCCCATACTGATTTGCGATTTCTGAAACAACACTAAGCCCAATCTGATTCCTAACATTCTGAATGCCCTAATTCTGATATGCATTCTGCCTAACCAAATGTTCCTAACATTCTGAATGCCCTAATTCTGATATGCATTAACGATTAGTATCTGTCTGTCTTGATCTATATTCACACCCGATTGTGCAATCTGACTGTAGAAAGGGTTTGATGAACTTCTTTGGTTGTTGTTTATGGGTGTGGTGTTGTTTAGCTGAAATGCCTTAGACATGAATTCAAGTGCCATGTCTAATGCAGTTGTGGGATTTAAGATATCTCCGGGATTTTGCATTGGATGTTGCAGGTAGTTCGTGGTGAATGAAGGTTGTGGGATAAAGTTGTTGTTGGGTTGTGGATGTTGTATGTAGGTAATGAGTGATGAGTGATCTGGGTGAAACGGTGTCTGAGTGTTTGCCATTAATGCCAAAGGATCATGTGTGTTTGCAAGTCGTTGCGCTCTAATAACATTGATGTCTTGTTGAGTCGACATTGCAAAGGTGATGTGAAATGATAAACAAGGATCTTTAGTGGGTAAAGTGATTGATTGTTATGGATTGAAACCAATTGACGTTCACGGGATTTTACAAATCTTAGATCTAAACAGAGAAACGAATTTAATCTCTCGCGGGATTTTACAAAATCAAGAAGAAACTGTGAAACAATGATTAATTTTGGTTGAAATGGAAGAACTTGAGCTTTTGTTAGCGATTAATGAGCTTAAAACGATAAACGGTTACTACACTTTCAACTTAAAATGATTAACGGTTGATTAAAACACAAACAAGGATTAATGGTGTTATTGAAATCCAAGTTAAATGCTTAACGGTTGTTAATTGAAGTTGCAGGGACTGAAAATGCAATAACGGATCACTTTGGAGGGTTAAAGGCTGAATATAATGAAATAAGGGGATCCAACTTTTAAAATGAGTACCGGTTAATTAAAACTCAAATAAGGACAAACGGTGCAATTGAAATTCACTTTGGAGGGCTAACGGGCTGTTATAAAGGAATAAGGACTAACTGTGTAATGATGTTTTAACAAAGAGGGTTAACAAGCTAACAAAGGACGAATGGTGAAATGTATTGAACTCCAGGGACTAAAGATGCAATTTTTCAAAAGTAAATTAACAATTAAAACGTTTTTTCCCTCCATCATGTCGTCTTCTTCGTTTTAAAGAATGAAATATGTAACGTTTGAATATTTGATCTTATGAACTCATACGGTTATCATCGGTAGCAAGTAAATACACCACGTTGATCGAAAAAGGATTACGATTACAATGGTAGTTATTAGAAGTCCCGAAGAGCACCGTCACGCGAACTTGAAAAATCAAAAATGATTTAAAACGTGTAAGTTTTGTTCCTGTTGAGTTGCTTATTCGGTTTCCACACAAGATTGCTAATTCGGTTCCTTCTAAACTTTGCTAGTTCGGTTCCTTCTAAACTTTGTTAGTTCGGTACCTTCTCAACTTTGCTAGTTCGGTGCATTAGTTCGGTTCATTAGATCGGCAAACTAGTTGATGGATGAAGGTTGAACTAGATCGGTTGAAGAAGGTTGAACTAGTTCGGTGTCCTTCACAAATAAAACCAAAACTCATATCGTCCTTGTTTCCTTAAAGCTTGGATCTTGGTCTCCTTGAAGCTTGTCTTCTACCGAAACAACAAAAATCCTATCGTCCTTGTTTCCTTAAAGCTTGGATCTTGGTCTCCTTTCTTGTCTTTTCAAACCGTGGACCACTCAAAGCAATAAGCCAACCACAAATAAATAAGCCACGTGAAAGTAAGTTGTAAATAAGCTTGTGAATAAGCTCTAGATATAAGCAGTTTTTGAAGACAAATAAGCTACGAAATGACTTATCACAACAAGCTGAAAAAACTGAGCCACAAACAGACCCATAAAGAAAACGAAAACAAAGACTTAACAAAACAAAAAACAAAATACTATAAGTCACGAACGTTTACCCTCCTGCTAAGCTACAAAGGTTTTATGAATAAGAGAAAAAAAAAACGCATTTGATGAAGTAAACAATTTTTTTTTGAAAGACCACTATTAGACTCAACGATAATAATAGCCCGTTACTGTTGATTTGTGAATGGGTTAAAATATCAATATACGCTCGAAAAAAATAATCTGTTTAAACCAAAGGACACTGGCGCTTGCCAACTATTAAACAATAAAGGTTTTTAATAAGAAAAGATTGTAGCTTTTTGTGTTACGAAAAAAAAATAATGCCAATTCCGAATAAGCTTGAATAATAAGCCGAACTCAATACGCTATAAATCACCACAACAAAAACACAAAACTCAACCTTGGCTCTTGATACCACATAATAGATGATATCATTTCATCACCATGAACACAAAAATAAGAAAAAGATTTTTAAAGAGAGAAAGAACTAGAGAGAGAGAGACAAAGAGAGAAAATAAGATGGTTACTCGCACTTTAGAAAAAAAGAATGAGAAGCAACACCCTCTCCACACTTGGAGGGGACTTTATATAGTACAAGGAGATAAAACCCTAGATGGTTTGTTTGGACTTTATGTTAGGCCGGTCTTAATACAAATGGGCTTAAGCCCGTCACCTAGGCCCAACTAACTTAAATAAATTACCGTAAACTATGTTTTACTTATACAAGGCTCGGGAATAATAATGACCATCACTTTACTAAAAACACGGCTAACAAATACATTTACCGAAGAAACCTTTAAGAAAAAGATGGTAATATTTTGCAACACTTGTCGACTTTGATAATATGATAACTAGTACTATTGTTTAAAGATAATATCTTTAGTTTTATATAATAAAAACACTATCAACTTGAGTGCTGCGGACGGTCGCAAGGCAACATTTGAACTGGTTGGTCGTTTCGGGTGTACCAACGTGAGCGACTGAATGTGTTGTTTTTGGTTTGTTAGTAGGTGATGTGAAGCTCAAGTATAACTGAACGTGCATTTAACCATCAACAGACAAAAAATTTCAAATGTAGCAACATACTAAATTTTTTTCATACATAATCAAGTCTAGTAGATGCAAGTACAATAAGACTATAGATATAAAATGCAGCCCCACAACGACGACATTGTTGATCTACCACCTGTATGACCAACAGAAGCACTTCCACATGTTGTAGTTCAGCGCCGTGTTCTTTTAGAGCATTCTGGTACATGTGCTGATAATCCCATTTGAGAGTTGCAATTGAAATCCGTGGACAAACATACACTGGCACAACGTAAAAACAAATGAATACCTTGAGTGAGAACAACATAGAGGTTTACATTCGCAGCGCGTGGTAAGTTGCCTAGGTTTACATTCGCAGCGCGTGGTAAGTTGCCTACAGATCGTGGCCTCACATTTCGTGCACAAAGCTGTGAGCATCTTTAAAAAACATCAGAGTTGTCACGTGTTCTAAACTTTCTTTTCCCACAATCTGAGCCTAGCTTTTCGACACCTGATGCTGGTCCAGTAAAGGAATACACCCTTATACAATTGCAAATAGAGAATCGAATATAAAAAATACAACAAAATAAACAAACATCATATTTCAAATACCTTTCAAAGATGTGGGGCAGGACGCTTGTGTAGTCCAGGCGAGTAAATCAGCAGTTATGTGGTCGCAACCAAAATGCAAATACGAAATCACCCTTTCACCACCTCCTTGAAACCCCAACTGAAAACCACAAAAGTTTAATGACCGTTCTGGGTATCAGCCGACAACGTATAAGTTAACTGCATAAAAGACTTGGCATATTCAAAAAACCAAAAAAACAGACAACAATCACCTTTCGGCCGGTTGACAGTAGAAACATGTCGTGTATGCCCATAATCGGTTGATAGATTTGTAAAGAACGTCGGTCTTCTCAGACTATCTCCAGGTTTGTAGTAGTTCCCATGTTCTGTATTTTTTGGTGAAAATGGCAAAATGCTATGATATGATATATGAAGATCCTGAAATAGTTTTGAGCACGTATAAATTACCCATCTATGTTATGATTATAAGTGATAAATAGACAACCAACTTTCTGTTACATGGCAATGATTTAGGGGGTGTTTGTTTCGGCTTATATGTGGGCTAATGAGCTTATTTCATTTCGGCTTATATTTCATAAGTGCCAATTTTTTTGGCTTATTTTGAGACTTGTTGACTTATATAAGTTTATTACGATATGATAAACTTATTTAAGCTCATAAGTCTCAAAATAAGCTAGAAAATCGGGGCTTATGAAATATTAGCCGGAATCAAATAAGTAATGATCAAAGTCAAACCTTTTTGCTTAATGAACAGACATTGATATATTTGTTTGCTAAATACGCATATTCAAGGTATGCAATTAGAAAAGAGTTGAGGATCACCTATATTATATTAGTTTGTCCAATTTGTGCGTTAGCTTAAGCATCTGAATCATCATTGCTTTTACCCTCTTCATAACCTTTGCACTTGATAATATAAACCTGAAAGTAAAATAGAAAGAGTAAAGCATATCACGGTTGTTTGTAACTTCTAATAAAAAATCTAAGAAAATAATAAGTAAAAGTAATAAAGTAGCCCTCGTAATACTTCCCAGCCATTAAACTTGTTAAGGACTTAAGCTAACATTTAACTACGACGCAGTTCTGGTTTAATAAAGAGTCTAAATATTTACTGTACAAAAAAAGTAAGAATGTCAGTTGGCCACTTAAGCATGTTACATCATTTCACAATACACAATAGAATTATGAATGTTCATGAAACACATTACTATAAAGTACTAAAGTATAGTGTCACAATACACCCTTAAAATGATCTGCAACTCTCGTGGACTTTCATCGACCAGTGAGTAAACTTTCAGCCACTTGATAAAGCAAGCTTATCAAGCACATGTCACCGGGCTTGCTCGCACTTCCCTATAACTCAAGCAAGGGCACTAAGATGGTTCTACAACCCAAACATTAGATGATATTTACGGGGTGTTTAGATTAGCTTATCTATCCACAACGTGAGCACCAATCATCATGTCGCGTCTATTAACATGTTTTCATTTTCTTTTAAGTAATCCATTATCAAAAAAGAAACATGTTTTCATTTTCTTTTGTCGATCATAGTAGCACAACGTAAATCAACTTCATACTCAATAACACCAATGCAATTACCTCATGGTTTTTTACGACATGTTAAAAATGTCAGGCATGCAGAATTCAAGTTTTTTTAATACCACGTAGTACTATTTGATGTGTAACTAATGGGCAGCTATGTGCAATCGTCATAACCAAGAATAATCAAGATAGTTATTTTCAGAATAAATAACTACATCATTTCAATTATATGAGTATTTTATTTTTTTTTGTTTTTCCCTGTATACGGTATAAGTGTAACGCAACTATTTCAGCACTCGAACCCACCCATCGACACATCCCCTTAACCCCACCCATTTCCACCCTCATTTAAGCACCAAAACGCGCTTTGACCTTAATTAAATACAAACTGTATCGACCAAAATGGTGCCCTACTATCATTAACCCCTCATCAAAAACAAAAAAAAGCAAGAAATGAAAAGCACCAAATGCGCTATCCCTAACCATCCCACAAACCAAACCGCCGACAACGACAAACCAATTTCTCGCCCCGCCCCGCGGACGAACGCCGCGGCCAAAATTTGCCCGCCCCGCGGCCAGGCTCCCCCATATCTAAGCTATCGAATTACTTGTGTTTTTTAATTCAAAAATCTAGTACCTATTGAAAATATTGTTTTATCGAGAAAGCAAAACCATTTATCCAACTAAATGTCTCCCCATTCAATTCAACCACGTATCCACACAATAAGTAGGAGTACAGATGTAACTATATTTACTATAGCACAAAAAAAGAACGCTACGGAGCTAAGTTACATTGTTAACAACAAAGAGTATTATGAGTCTTAATTTACCTTTGTTTGTGAGTTTCACTGTGGTTCTTTTTTCGGCTGCAACATTACAGTTGAGTTTAATGAGGCACACGGCTACTAATACGTGCATATGTTTTATTCACCTTAGGAGTGAGTTTCTTTTGCTTACTTAGGGGGAAAGATCCAACTTATTTTATAATATAAAGTAGAGTTGGTAAAACAGATATCAAAGATCATTCTAAAAACCCAAAGTAAGAGAATCTACCTTCAAAGGTTCTCTAGTGATAAATTGCTTATGAAATGCTTCCACTCTCGACGACAGCTGCAGTGTCATCTTTACATTGAGCCAAAGGTCTCCGGTAACCTTCATAGCCATATAAAGAAACTGACAGATTAGGCTCTCTAAAAATAAGCCCAACATAAAATATTCCTAATCCGAAACTTAGCTAAAATAAATGTTTCTTTTAATTGAGTTGCCAAAGGAATTAAAATGGTGTGATAACATTGAATTCTAGTTAACTGATAGTTACTACTTTGTTAATTGTTGCAAGTTTATAATCCCAATGGAATTTCACCTTCTGCTATCAAATACCATCAGTGATTATCAATACTAATAAAAATGTTATTTAAAATCAAAACTTCCCTAAATATATCTGATAACCAACATTTTTTGGAAATGTATATCTCAATGATGTAAATACCGCCTAAAAGGGCTTTTCCATTAATAAAATCATAAGGCGTTAAAAGACAAATAATAAGTCAATCCTGTAAATACTCTATTTAAAAAATCATAAAATAAAGTATGATTTTTTAGTTTCAAAACATTTGTCTTTCTACTGCATAAAACCTCAACTCAATTGAAGACCTACAAATTTAATTCAGTATATTGCATTAATGAGAATGCCTTCTTTTTAAATTATCTGCTTAGCAGGTGTGTTCAAGTAATGAAATACCTAAAATGCCCAACAACCTCATTTACTTGACAACAAACATTCACATTTGTGGCTTTTAGAAAAAAGTCATATGATCACATTCGATTAACCTTTGTGGCTTTTATGGTTTCAGACAACTTTTCCTCAGCCTTTTCCTTCTTCCCGGTGAGTGAATCTATAGCTTTTAGTTGTACCAGCAGCCGCGCCTTTTAAGTGTCTAATAGCCTCCACGTTCATATCTTTCCCTTCCTTAACATAGGCCAGTTTTTGTTATGATTCAGTAGTTAAACCCACTTCAGGAATGGCCACCTGCAAAATTTAAAAAAAAAGTCAATATCAGAATACAAAAGTTTGTGTCAAGTTCTAGAACTGGAGAACTAATTTATATTGTGGATTTAAGTTCGAAACAAACTTCCCAGATAACCCAAATAGACAAATGTGGAAATATTAAATAATCATTACTCTATCAAGCATTGTCTTTGTTAAGCATCATTGAAACTACATAATTTGTTTAAAATGACTAAAACCTTTACAAAAAATCTGATCTGATAAGCTTTAAATTAGTTGACCCATTTGTATCAAGCTGTAGTTCTGATTGTTAGCGAGAAAAATGAACTTTTAACAATGGATACAAATGGGTCACTTCAAGGCAGATACATAGTTTGTCAAAGTAGTGACAGAATGCGGACTTATAAACAGGAAACTTTAATAGAAACTTAATAAAACAAACTAATACAACTTGATCGAGCATTATCAAGGCTTAACCGATCAATATGGGGGAATAAAATCATCAGATTGTAGTAAAGAACAGCATCCTCTAACATAACGTTGGCATCTAAACATAGGCGCAGAAAAAATGCAGACAAAAAGTGAGATACAGACTGATTAAAAAGGACCAATAGATTCATAAAAAATTATTCACTTACTACAACATATTAGCTCATACGTTAGCTTATCAGGAATCTACTCATACTATTTCTTCAAAACAAACTTTATTTTATATTTGGCATTTAGAATGAACAAAAACACCCATATCATACAAACAAACGTAAATTGATCAGATATTCGACACGTTCATTGGGTGGAACTAACAAAAATACACACTTAATACCAAATCAATTTGCTTTAGAACTAAATTCATAACTTTTGCAACCATTAAATTAATAGAATTAAAGAATACAAAGACGGCATAACTACCTTCCATGGGCTCAGATCCTTCGGTGATAGTCATTTACATCAAGTTTCAACTCATTCTGCTATACAATGTTTGTAACCTGCTCAAATTAATCAAGTCAGAAAATAATATGACTTAAATTCTTCCTTAAATAATAGGTTGAGCAAACACATATAGAACTCTGGCTTAATTTAAGCCCAGGTAGCTAATTTTGCTTATATGAAGGTATAAAACTGAATATAGTACCAACAGTAAGGTACAACAAAAAGAATCATGTAAGTCACTGAGCAAATATCATAAATGCATATATATTATATAAAGAGATTGGTCAAACATTTTTATGAAACTCTAAGAAGAGAATAATATATAACAACAAACTTTTAAAGGATCAAGGTACCGTACTAATGGATACAATTCACCCTAGTAGTATTAAAAAACAGATCCAATAAACCTAAACCAGGTAATCAACCAATGTAATAATCCCCTACTTAACCTAACAAATCTAGATTAACCAAACACAAATAAATCTCAACCTTATTTAACTCAATTAATTTTTTAGATTAAAAATTGGGTAACATCATAAATGAAAATATTTCCGGTTTTTTCTTTTAGAACAGTAACTGCATAACTGAACCTGCCAAATTAGAAAAGCCCCAATTCAACACTCAAAATTAAAAAAATTATAATCAAAATTAGTTGCGCATCTTACATCAAAACTGAATTCAGTACTAAATAAATAATCAAAAACACCAAACATGATTTACAGAACAACCCCAAAATCACAAACTCTATTATCACAAAAAAATCAATAAAACAGACTTAAACCCTAAATAACCCAGCAACTAACACATATCCCACAACACCCATATCATAAATCCACCAAAAAAAATCTAAAAGAAAGGATTAGGTTTTTAAAATTACAAAACCCAATAGATTAAAGTCACTTACATGTAGATTTATGGATGCGGCGATCTTCTTTATTGTGCCGGTGGTCTGCTGGATATTTAGAGAGAGACGACGACTGAGAGAGATGGAGAGGAGGAGGAAATAAATTAAAGTCACTTATCATTGGGAATAATAAGTGAGAGGACAAATGGAGGAGGAAGGAGGGACGTGAAGGTGATGAAGACACGTATCACCCTGTGTTATTAAGTGCATTGATGATGCCTCGGGGAGGCAATCTCACTCTTTAATATAAGTGTATAATATCTTTAGTTTTATATAATAAAAACACTATCAACTTGAGTTGTGAATACTAAGATAGTAATTACTTTATGTTATACTTCATCGTCTCAGACTTTTTTTTTTGTAGTGTCAAATTGTACTGAGTTGAATTTCTTTATGTTCAGATTAATCTAACACGTCGACTAGAACTCGATCCAGATCATATTAAGTAAGTCCAGCACATCTTCTCGAAACAAATTAAAAATAAGACCATCTGAAATGAATCCAGACAGGAACACGCGGCATTTGCAATATATCCGTGACGTATGCATGAACCTTTCTGCCCCCCATAACATAACAAAATGTCAAAAAAATATTAGTAATACATAAAATGGTAGTAAATATTACCACCTATATATATAAGAGAAAGGAAAACCAAGAACCAAAATATTCGTTGCAATCTCACCAATCATAAAAAAACATACATTTTTGTTCTTCATCCTAAACCAAAGTATTTACACTTTTTGTTATTTGCTTTCAGTCAATGGAGATGCTAGTGCAGTTTTTCGTTACGATGATTGCATCATTTATATTCTGTATGTTAATTACGAAGATCACTGCTACCACTAATAAAAAAAAGATTAAGGTCGTTAGAAAATCAAAAAGTTCGAAGAAAGTTCGATTTGCTCTAGAGCTCGAGGAATTTTTTGTCAACAAGGTCGTCGACGATCCATCAGAAACGAAGCCAGTCGTTTTTAACGCGGAAATCTTGGATGAATCAATGACCCTTGTTGATGTACAAAATGTAGGTAAGTGTGTGAAGCTGACTTGTGATGATGAAGATGTGAAGAAGGATACAGATGATGATGAAGATCAACCTATGGCTCTAAAGGTTTCCGCCTGAGCTAAATGGTATTGAAACTTTATGGAATATACTCTATACCTGGATTTAACTTATATGTATGTCCATATGTACATGTTATGGATCCGGATGTGGCTATGAAGAAGTATGTTACTCTTCTTGCAGAGAAAGTTCCTGGATGGTCATAACTCACAAGGTTTAATATACTTCAACAAATGGAAGTTAAATTTATTATTTTATTACTGATGTAAACAGTTATATTAGAGGCGTGATTACATGTATAGATCGATCGAAATATATAGTCTTTGTGACAAGGAAAATACTCTGTTCCACGACCGTGACTTGCGGTTTATTAATTAAGTAACAATATGCAGATGATATTTAGATGAACAAAAGTCTGACATTTCAAGGATTGTTTTTTTTTCTTCCTGTTTCCTTGTCTATGTTAGAATCATAAAACAGTTTAAATACTACTACTTGCTAGAAATCTAGAACAATAAGGCATTAATAGAGTGCTTGATTATTGGACAAAAATCATACTTATTCCAAGTCACTAGTTCATTTTAATTCCTGTTTGTAGTTTCTATGAGGACCTCCTCCGAACCCGTTACCTCCATCATCTGAAGTTCTGAACCAATGTTGCAACCATTACCACACAGTTTAATAAATATAGAATTATTGCAGCTTTCTATTTTATCTTTTATTTTTTATAAAACGATAATTTTACTTTTAAATAATTAATTAACCTCCTATTTAAAGTTTGTAATAATAACTTAAAATAAAATAATATGATACACTTTTTGATGGTAATTAAACTTTTAACAAAAATAAGTACGTAGTTTATCTTGTTTACGTAGGAGTTTGTATCACCAATAAATAGTTAAATAGTTCAAGGTATTTTAATGAAAACATACACATTCACCGATAATCTATGGTGATTATGAAATTATTTCACAAATCATTATCCTTTTCAAAATCATGTTTAGTATTTATAATGAATGATAATATTTTCAAATTTGCATCGAAGATAAATAGTAGTAACAAATACATATAGCCATCTTTAACTCGACCCGACTAGACTTGAACCTGTTATGAGGCTAGAGGGTGTGGGAGCAGGAAAAGTAGAGAGAAAATATCATCCCTGCAAGAAAGTACCAAAAAGCCATGCCTCTCCCATCAGTAAACACAATAAATATTTCCCATGTGATTTAAAGGAGAGAAAAACACTTAATTATTTTGTGCGAGCGTGTATAGTGTGAGGATATGTGTTAAAGGTATTTTAAATAAATAAAAAATAGTTTTTTTTTAAGAATAGAGAAAATATATTGCAATGGTTGAGTGAAAGTTATATAAATAAATAAATGAAGTGTTTTTTAATGACCGTGGAGTTGATGTGATGAAAAAAAACCCTTAACAACACCCTCCACCCTTAGGATCGAGTCACAATTGTATTTTCTTGGAACCCGAGCATACTTTACCCGTTTAAGTCTTGTTCGAATGAGGTCAGTCCGATTAACACCCTTAATTCTAAGTCACTATTTTATTTTGGTTATGAAAAGTTAAAATTTATCATTCCAACGAGTGGTTAATGCAGGCATTTTTAAAGGAGTTTGTGTGGGTTTATCATTGAAGTTATCTCATTTATTCTACGCCGATGATGTAATTTTCATGGGGCAATGGTGTGCCTCTAATATTGCCACTATTGTTCAAGTGTTGCAATGCTTTTATCGTGCGTCCGGTTTAAAGATTAACGTTCATAAAAGTAAGTTAATGGGGATTGGTGTATCGTCTAATCAAGTTGAACACGCGACATCCGATATTGGTTGTTTAACTTTCTCTCCTCCGTTTTCCTAATTGGGAGTTAAGGTTGGTGGCATGATGTCTCAGATTAGCACATGGAATGAGGTTATTCAACGTCTTTTGGATCGGTTGTCTAAATGGAAGATGAAAACGCTCTCTATTGAAGGTAGGTTAACTCTACTCAAATCTGTGTTGGGTTCTATGCCTATCTATCATATGTTTTTGTTTAAGACTCCAATGAAAGTGTTAAATACTATGGAATCCATTAGGGGTAAGTTTTTTAATGGTATGGACCTGAATGAAAAGGAAATGGTGTGGGTCAGTTGGAGTAATGTTTTGGCTTCTAAACAAAAAGGTGGGTTAGGTGTTTCAAGTTTTTATGGGTTAAATAGAGCTCTTCTTTTCAAATGGGTATGACGTTTTCGATCTTAAAATTCTTCGTTGTGGGCTCGTTTCATTAAAGCGATTCATGGTGATGATGGGCATTTTACCAGCATGCCAAAAGCTTCTCGGTCTAATATCTGGTTAGACATTGTTCGCGAGGTTTTTCACTTAAAGCAGCAAGGTATTGATCTTCTTGGTTACTGCAAAAAAAAGTGGGAAATGGTGAAGATTCTTTTTTTTGAGATGATGTTTGGTTAGGTGATTGTCCTTTGAAAGATCAATATCCCTGGCTTTATAACTTTTTTTTGAACGGCTGATAATATATTGAAAAAAAGAGTCTAGTAAGGAGCTAGAAACTTAAAAGTACATATGAATTACAAAAAATAAAAGCATAACGATGCAACCCGGGACTTTAACTGCGAGGGAAACTAAAGGGATGAAAAAAAAATTGAAACAGGAGTCGAACATTCAGGTTTTTCACTTCCGCCAAAAGAACCCCCCCCCCCCCCCCACAGAGGCCGAGCCATCGGTTTTCACACCAAGGTGGTTTTTGAAGAAACCCCAAACAAGCCCCGAGGAAGAATGCGAGACAAGAAAACAGCCTTCTGAAACAAAGCATTCAACCATTGTCCAAACACGCGATCATTAGAGGGGACTTCAACCAATCCGTCAAGGATAAAATCAAATTGCCTCTGTTATGGAGCCAAGAAAACGAAGTAGAACGAACATAATCAAAAATGTCACTTTTCCTCAACGATTGAGAGTTAAAAGTAACACTATTTCGGAATCTCCAAAGCCACCAAAGAACCAAGGTAGAAATGATGAAAAGCCTGTGTTTCTTTTCTTTAGGAGCATGCCAAGAGGATAACCAATCTTTATTCACCTCAAAGGATAAAGCTTGGACAAAGGGGATTTCGCACCATCTATACACGAGCTTTTATAAATCAGAAGCAATAACGCATTCAAAGAAAATATGATTGACAGATTCAACGTTAGCATTGCAAGAGGAACAAGAAATAGCCGAAATATCCATTCCACGCAAAGAGAGATTCAACCTGTGGGGAAGCCGATCGAATGACAATCTCCATATAAAAATATTAACCTTGCGGGGAATGATTTTATCCCAAGAAGTAGAAGGAAGAGAAGGAAGAGTCTTTTGGTCAATAATATTACGAGCATCCTTTACCGTGAAAGTACCATTTGGGCCAAGATTCCAAACACATGTGTCTTCGCTAGCAACAATATTGAGATGGTCAATCTCATTCAGCATGTCGCGAAAAAAAGCAAGATTTCGAACACCAATATTGGTCCTAGACCAATTCTAATGCCATTGACCATTAATGATACTGTCGATGATGAGACAATCTTTGTCTAGATTAAGTCGATAAAGACGATTGTACCTGATAGAGAGAGGGGCCTCGCCAACCCATATATCTTTCCAAAAATGAATACGAGTTCCACAACCAGCATTAAACGAAAAGAATTATTCAAAATGATACCTTTCAAGTGAAGGAAGTTTGAGGATCCAACAATGTTAGCCCATGTACCCTTGAAACTGCAGCCATTATTATCAAAACCACCTTCATGACCATAGAAAAACGCTTTTAACGACTTTAACCCATAGATCATTTGGAGAAGTGAACAATCTCCAGCGCCATTTTTAGAGAAGAGCAAGGTTAAAAGCTTTAAGACTACCAATGTTTAAACCTCCATTATCATAAGAAAATAATATAACAAAGAGCCACTGAACCATGCCATTTTATCTTGCATCTGATTACCCTCCCAAAAACGTTAAACCGAATTCTTTCCAAATCATTGAGAACCGATTCAAATAGGCTTTAAAAAGTTAGA
The DNA here is from genome assembly GCA_026074375.1 of Tanacetum coccineum. Taxonomy (NCBI): domain Eukaryota; kingdom Viridiplantae; phylum Streptophyta; class Magnoliopsida; order Asterales; family Asteraceae; genus Tanacetum; species Tanacetum coccineum. Next base: position 21,362 of record BQNB010052951.1, read on the forward strand.
GAGATAATAGATGCCGAGACTCTAATAGACTTGGATAAGGGTCAGAGTATACCCCTATAGAAAGGGAGACCTGCTTTCCAGTTGAGAGTCCTCGAGTGGACCGATCAATTAAATCTTTCAGCTGGCAATGGGATATCATGTAGGAGCCAATAGGAAGCACCAAGGATAATTACAAAAAGAGCGATATAAACCTGCAATACATCCCGCGTTACTAGCCATATTATAAAACTCATCCTCCTTAACCCTAATTACCATAATATTAATTTGTGGAATGTTATTCTTGAGCCCGAAGCAAGATAGACAACGCATAGAGAACAAGCCTCTAATGATGTTTTTCTAAATCTCTAGCGTTCCAGGCCATAGTAATTATCACAATCATCTCAAAAACAAAGCATAGGAAATATTGATCGAGTAATTAATATTAAAACAACTGATCAGACATTAACCCACAGCTCAGACAAGGCATATATGAAGACCTTCCATGACAAGAATGAAAAGAAAAGGGAGATAGGGGATCTCCTTGTCTAAGGCCACGATTGATAGGGAATTCGGATGTAGGGCTACCATTGATAAGAATATAGGCTCTTGAAGATGAAAGGCAAGTTTTGATCCAAGAACGTCATTTAAGTCCAAATCCGAGACCATCGAGAATATGATCTAAGTAATTCAAGCTAATAGAGTAAAAACCTTTCTCAAAATCCACTTTAAAAATGAGAAGCTGTTTTTTTCTTTTTTTGTGCCATTCTATAATTTCACTGACAATGATAGGGCCGTCAAGAATTTGACATCCAACTATAGATGTTTATTGCTCCTTACTAACAATCTTATCAATCACTTTAGATAACCGGTTTGCTAGAATCTTGGCAATGATCTTGTAGTGGATGCCAATGAGCCGAATATAGCGTACGAAAAATCAGTGCATAAGAGTAGGAATTTGTTTAAACTTTAGGTGATGATGCGGTGAAGAAAGAGGAGTTAGCTCTATAAGGCATATCACATGAGGCGAAGAAGGAATTAATAAAATCGTGCAGGTCCTTCTTAATGATGTCCCAATATTTTTTCACAAAAGCAAAGGAAAATCCGTCAGGACCAGGAGCTTACTTACTACTACCACAATCCTAAAGGGCCTCCTTGATTTCCTCATGAGTCACTAGTCCTTTCCAAGATAATCCGATCCAATGTATTAAGGGTTTGAGAATGAGGAAGGTTAGGGAACGAATCACCCGGAGTCCTTGGGCTTAGATTTGACTTAGTAAAATTGAAAAAATGCATCATTGTCAAATTGAGGGTCTGTAATCCCAATTGCCCTTCAACCATTATACCATTGATCATCTGATTTTTATTGTCTTTCTGATTGATTAACCCATGAACAGAATTTCTTCTGTTTTTCATCCTTCAATATCCACTACTTGAACCCAGATCCCTTTGGATGAGTACTCCAATCGAAGCGAACTTATCTATGATTTTGAGCTCAAAATGAAGATTAAGGCGATTCTCAGTGTCAGAAGGCGAGGCGGAGCCCTCATCGATTTTCTTTTCAATGGAGGATAATTCCTCAAGAGCTGCAGCTTTTCTGTTTTCTCTCCATAGTCTTGTTGTTGTTGTATCTATCGGAATCTAAGCTTATTGAGAATACGTTAACATTTTCATGACATTTGATAGGGAATCCAGAATTATTAGAGTCGAGCGAATCCCATTCGGATTTGATGAGATCGTCAAAACCATCTCTCAAGAGCCATGAATTATACAATTTGAACGGAGAGGGGCCAAAATCAATTTTTTGTCAACATGAAGAGATCTAAGGTTTTGTGATCGACCATATCCTATAATCAATACAGTAAATACAATGTCGGGAGCAAAATCAATCACACTCTGATATAAAGGAAACGGTTCGAGTTTATTAGGCGTTAAACTACACGCTTTTTCATCCAAGTAAACCACTCCAATAGGGAGGTCACGCCAAACCGTAGCATCAAACAGAAAGAGTTAACTGATCAGCTAACAATGTTATTAAAAATAGAACCAACCCTTTCTTGCTCATTCCTGACAGCGTTCATGTCTTCAAACATAATGTAGGAGCCATTATGATGATGAATGAAGTCTTGAAGTCTATTCCATAAGGCGAGCTTAGAAACCTGGTCCTGAGGAACCATTCAAATATTCCACCATGTAAAATCTCTCCACTACGTTTTTCCAATTCCCTTTGATAATAATGAAAGAATCATCGCACCAAATGGACTCCTTTGAGAAGAAATTAGGGTCCTACATAGAGATGAGACCACCAGAACGACCCCGAGTCATACTGCAAACATAATCAAAAGCAAAATTACCCTACATAGTTTTGAGCCTAAAAAGCTCAAGACGTGTCATTTTTTATTCTTGGACTCCTAGAAAATGCACATTGTGTTTAATGCAAAGATCTTTGATCCACGAGCGTTTTTTTCTTTTCTTCGTTCCACAACTGTTTATAGACAAAATATTCATTTATCTACCATGAGTATCCCGATTCCATTGATCATTTTATTTAGAGTTCTTTTACAACCTCTAACATCGTAACCAAGTGAGTTCCCAACATCAATAATTTAATTAAGCTCGTGAATGAGAGAAACACCTTTGATATCTTTCTTCCTAAATCTAGCAAATGATGTGGAGCATTTACTATAGGGAGAGGAACTTTTTTTCATAAACTCGAAACCAGGGGGTCGACTTAAATCAGAAGATTCGACCTTGCATTCAGGATTTGACTCTTTATTATTAGCTTCTTCCTTTGGTGGCTGTTGAGGGAGTATCAAATTAATATCTTCTTCGCCTTGTTTATTTTCCTCGTTTTTATTCATTTTTTGTTCGGAGACTTGATTAACAATGTTGTTAAGATTGGTTTGAATGTATTCCAAATCGTCAACTGAATGGTCATCAATGGACTCAGATGAAGTATCCACATCCTTAATATTGTCATTTGATGAGAGATCAATGTAGTCATCAGTGATTTTGATACACCAAGAGTCAATTTCTTGAACGGTTGCCTCAAATAGCTCATTATTAATTTCAACTTGAACATTTTCAGAAATTAAGCCGTGAGCTCAAAGCACTCGAGTCTTCCTTTTTAAAGAAGAAAAATTTCTCAAAGCTGCATGCAATCTTTTTATACACGTTAGAGCCCCATGCACAAAGACGTAGACCACTAATTTCAATCCAAATAATACGTTCATCTACTGTAAAGTTGGATGAGGGTGCTCTTTTTACCGAGTATATCTTTTTGAGGCTTTCGTTTTCTTAAAATTTAGAGCAAGCTGAAGATGAGGGGAATTGAATCCAAATCCAATACCCACCAACATGATGGATGTTCAAGTCTGAAAAGCCCTCATTCCTACATATGGTATACATGTTGCTCATGGAGTTAATATCTTTCAGTTTCACAAGGAGAATTTGTATTAATCACATTAATGAGGTCTTGGTTATTGAAAGTGATGATGTATTTTTGATTGGTGTGAGAGGGGTTGGTGTTTGGTTTCGGTTGCTCTACTTTGGTTGCTGGAATAGTATTTTTGGTGACATTAGTGGTCAATATAGGGAAGGCATTTTGAATGGAGGGGTTGTTGAAAGATTAAGTCGGGTTTGTTGTTTAAGGTTTAGGATTAGTGATAGGGTTCGAGCGTTGGTTAATGGAAGGGGTAATAAAAATATGATAACTACCAATCCAAATGTTAGACAAGGTTTTCATGAATACATTAACATCCTTAACGCCAATAAATCTGATAAAACCAAAACATTTACCTCCTTTAGATAGTTTATTGGCAATGAACGCATCAACCAATCTGCCATAGGGGGCGCACACGGTCCAAAGTCCTTTCGATGTTAATGCCGGAGGCATGTATGTCACGTAAAAGGAGGTAGAAACTTTCTTGATGTCATTTTGATAGGGATTTCCAATCGATTTTGTGTTTTTGTTCCGAGTAATCCAAATCCACCCGTTGTGATCCGTAGATTTAAATTGTTTTCCCATGATTAGAAAAGGAAGGGTTAAATTTGGGTTTCGAAATTAAGGTAAGGATTCGGTGGTGGAAAAAAAACCCAAAGGGTTTAGGGTTACGTGAGATGGTGGTTTAGGATTTCGTGAGGATTGATTGATGATGGATGGATAGTGGTTTAAGGTTTTGAAGACGGATGAATGGTGGATTAGGGATTCGAAGATGGATGAATGGAGGAAGGATAAAGATTTAGGGTTTCGCCAAGAAAAACAAAGTTAGATTAAACGAAACTCATTTCTCTAGTTTTATTGATGACTAATCGAATAATAAAAATTAAATAAATTAAAAACAGAAATTTAGACATAGTTAATAAAATATGAATGAATCCTTTAACATCGTGTCACACAAAGAAGAGTGATAATATCCTGGCTTTATAACTTGGAAGCGAATAAAAATGTTTCAGTTGCAAACAAGATTGGTTCTAATAATTTTTGTGATTCATTCCGTCCATTGCCGAGGGGAGGTGCTGAATCTGAGCAGCTTGATGAGTTGTCTTCGAAGTTATCGTGTGTTATCTTGCCTCAAACTCAAGATAGGTGGGTTTGGTCGTTGGAGGGCTTGGGTGAATTCTCAGTGGCATCAATTAGAAAGGTGTTAGATGACTTTAAATTGCCGGAGGTTTCGTCTCAAACTCGATGGATTTCAGTAGTTCCAGGTAAAATTAATATTTTTGCATGGAAGGTAAGGCTAGATAAATTACCAACAAGATTAAATCTTTCCCTTAGAGGTTTGGATATCGAGTCCATCATTTGCCCCTTATGCGGTTCGTATGTTGAATCTTCTAGCCATCTTCTATTTGCCTGTTCTTTAGTTAAGAGTTTGGCTCATAAGATTATGATATGGTGGGACATTAGCCTGATGGATTTTGGGTCTTATGAGGAGTGGTTGCCATAGTTTCTGGGTCTCAAAATTCGGGGTAAGCATAAAGAAGTTTTGGAAGGTGGGTTTTTCGTGTTATGGTGGTACGTTTGGAGAGTTCGTAATGAGGTTATTTTTTTAGCAAATATCCTATTTTGGTATTGGATATTTCTCTATAATTGTGTCTTAACTTATTTAATGCATTAGTATATTTGTACATTATATATTATTGATTTATATGGGTAATATTAAGAGTAATTAAATAATATATAGTTACCATAATGAAACTCTATAAGATATTGTATCTTGATGTGAGATCCAATATCCTTATATAATAATATCTAGGTAATGTATTATGGTAATGATTTCATAATCATAACCTAATTAGGAGTTGATCCCTACTTGACCTCTCTTATAAATAGAGGATTATTCACCTCATAAGACACACACAAATTACACACAAACATTACGATCCATCACTAAGAAGAGATGATTAAATAGAAGATCTCCATCTTACATGTGTTCTTCGTTCATGGTGATCTCATCTCTCGTATCAAGTAAGTTTTAATGTTATGTTTAATATTATTTGATCGTTCATATTATGATTAAATATTTCTTGGGATAATCAAATCAACATGTGGCATTCGAGCATAGTTTATCAATCATAATATGTAACGATGTTAGTGTTAATAATATATGATAGTATGGCCATCACTTACGAACTCTCTGTATGAGAAATCAAATGTCATAATTTGCATTCTTTATCTAAATCTTGACTAAGCCACTCAAGAGTTTCGATTATTTAATGTCAAACATATGTGTACATGTTATCTTCATATAACTCATTTGTTATTTCTTAAAGACATATCAACCTGAAATAGGCTATCTTTAATGCTATTGTTATGAAAAATATAAAACATTGACCATCTAGAATTTGTATCATAGTGAGTTTGAATTTTTTGACTTGAATGATCAAATATCAACTATGATAATTAGAGAAAGGTCGATACTTTTCAAACAATTTAGAATGAAAGGTCATCGTAAATCAATGGATTGCAGGGCTCTCGTACGAGTTTGATCTTTTATTCCTTTTGACTCGTAAGATTCAGATGAACATTATCTGATATGCAAGGAGTTACTATTTTTTTTCCTTTTAACTATGAAAAAAATAATATTAAATAAACGTGTAATCTTTTTATATAATACATTATTCTGATTTAAATAATGTTGAATACAATCTAAAATAATTTTATATAATACATGGCACGATGATTAAGTTTTACTATTCTGCCATTTCTTATACAAACTTTTATTAAGAGATGTGACACTTATTTTGTTACACTTTAAGCCAATATTAAATTTTATGGATTGGCTTAAGTTTTCTTATGTATGTAATACATTTGACCATTATGTTTGGTTCAAAACAAAGAATCTCAATCTTGTCATAATTTGTGGACAATTTAATCGATAGTGTTCTACAGTATGTTTTAGAAAGAAATATTACATGACTGCTAACTTGTTTATAAGTTTTGAACAATGAGTTTTGTAGTGTTTTTTCTTTCATAATGATTTAATTAGTAAAGGGCATTATTTGACATGTTTGTAATATATTTTAACATGTCTTGTGACTACTTGATTGTTAAAACTAGTTGTCATGCCCAAAGGAAGGCTACTGGTTAAAATAGTTAAGTGAATGAACGGTCATACTTATGACTACATAATTGTCGAAGTTAGTGTTGGCCCAATGAAAAGCACTTAATCAAAACAATTATGTGAATTAAAGTCATACTAAGTTACGTGTTAGTGTGTTCGAGATTATGGATTAGACCAATGGATAATCATAATTTTGACCGCCAAACGGTATTTTGGCAAATTAAATAATTAGTTAGCAAATATTTCTACCCAATGGTGATGTATTTTGCTAATTGATTTTGCATAATTAAATATAGAAGTTATTAATGGGTTGTTAATGGAACCAACGAGAAGTTAACAATTTCATCAAACTTCTTTTGTGAATCTAATTTTATGGTGTGGTTAGATTCCGATAACTAACATTTGCCCTATGGTTAGTTATATTTTTATGTTAATAATGTGATTTATGCAAATTAAATAATAAATTAGCAAATACTTCTGCTCAAAGGTGATGTATTTTGTTGACTGATTTTGCATAATTAAATATAGAAGTTTTTAATGGGTTGTTAATGGAACCAACGAGAAGTTAACAATTACATCAAACTTCTTATGTGAATATAATTTTGTGTTGTGGTTAGATTCCAATAACTAACGTATGCCTTGTGGTTAGTTATACTTTTATGTTAATAATTTGATATAGTCCTTATTTTGAATAGTCCATTATGTACATAAGCACAAGTCTTTTACTTAGATAACCATTTATAAGTTTTTGTAACCACTAAATATTTAAAACATGTTTAAAGGGGTAAACTAATGTTTACTATGGTCATAAAGAATTTCAACATGCATTATGATACGATCATCTCATACCTCATACGGTTGATAGAATGACACATCAATGAGGATTAATGAGGATTACAGAAAGATCGGATTGCATGTTTTATGATAAAGTTTAATTTTATAAACTCGATAATAAAACGTGAAAGTACATTTTGAATAATTTTCTCATCATTAAGGTCTACATTTTTATGGTGTTTGTAAGCTTTTATGTGATCTTATGTATTTCATTATGATATTTTTCCTTATTAAGTTTGTTGGCGTTTTTTACATGAACTATTTAATAAAATATGAAATGAACAATTATGATTACAACTGTCCATAAAGATGAGATATATAATCTTTATAAGTTACATTATGACCACCACTTAAAAAATTGTTTATATAAAAGAGAACTTTATAAGTAAAGATAAATAAAGTTTCTCTATATGTGTAATAGTTATTTAAGTTAAAGTGCATCTAATGAACTTAAAATTATTTCTATATATAAAACTAATGTCTTAGAAAATGTTTATTTCAAAAGTTCTTTGAAAATTTGTCACAAATGGTTAAAAGCATGTGTTAAAGTGATATCAAGGAATTTAATGACTTGCTTATTTAGGATGATTAGCCTAAGCCCGATTTATTGGTTTATGAGTATTAGCGTTTTACCACTATAAAGTAGGTGGTAATAATAAATAGCTGGAGCTTGACCTTAGACCTAGTTGCTATGTTGAGAGGTCACCTTCCCTAAACCTCCCAGTCAAAACCCTATCTGCGACCACATCATCCTTCTCTTAAAAACAAAACCCCCTATGTCTCTTCATGTTGCTTAACCCCAGAATTCAGAGCGAGGCCCTTTACAAAGGAATCAATTCATTCAGTATACCACTGGGATAGTGAAGTTTTGGTAGAGCTCAATCTTTTTTCAATGTTGACAAGATGACCACCATTTCAAAGCAAGGCTTGAGCTATTAAACGGAGTTGACTTGGAATTAGGATGTTTGGATGGATCACTAGTTACGATTCAAGGGCTTGATTCATCAAAAAACTATATTATCAAGGGGTATAGGCCAAGTCTTATTTAGGTGAAGGACACGATTCCATTTGGAGATGTTTATCACGTATAATGTCATTTTTATCAGTTTATTAGTTTTTTTTTCATGTTTATTTTTATTTGTGTTGGTGACTTTGTGCTAGGTCACAGATCCACACAATCGTTTGTTTATTTTTAGTTGTGTTGGTGACTTGTGTTAGGTCACAAATCCACACGGTTGTTATTTGTGTTGGTGATTTGTGCTAGGCCACAAATCTACACTTGTTAGGATACTTTAGGTATCCTTTATGTTTCAGGATACTTTGGGTTGAAACAAACAATTATGATTACAACTGTCCATAAAGATGAGATCTATAACCTTTATAGCTTACATTATGACCACCAACTTATTTAATTATTTAAGAAAGAGAAAACTTTAGTAAGATAATCAAAGTTTCTCTATATGTGTAGACTAATTAAGTAAAGACACATCTTATGATCTTAAAATATTTCTATAAAGAAACAAGTTTTAGAAAATGTTTATGTTCAAAAGTTTGTTGAAGAGATTTTTCACAAATGTTAAAAGCATGTGTTAAGTGAATAAGAAGGATTCTAATGACTTGCTATTTAGAAGGTTATGAATCATTTGTGAGAATGAGTTCTATGTTGAAACCAAAATAACTTTATTGTAAATAGAGAGTTGTTTTCATAATTTTATTCTATAACCTTATTTGTTATGTTAAATTTGACACTTAATTTATTAGTTCAGTTTTAAGTGTTTTGAATTTAAAAATTATTCATTCTCATATTATTTGTTTGTGGTTCATTAGTTTAAAACCTTCATGAATTCATATAGCAATTATTCTTCTATTCATAGTTAATGAATATGCTAAAAATGTAACATTGTGAAACTGAAGAAATATTACTGTATACTTTTGAAATTAGTGACATTCTTTAAGAATTTTTTTTATTTTTTATTTAATTTCAATTATTTTAACAAGTAAAAAAAAACTCTCTTATAAAGATGTGTACATTTTCATGAATGACATTGAAAATAATAACTTTATTTTGTCATGTTAATATTGATGATTATAGAGTGTACTTGATGAGAATCTCTTATGTATTAAGACCGAGTTTTATAAAAGGTAAATAAACCATTTGAATAAAATATTGGGTCAATTAGGGGGTGAAGGTGTATTATGATAAGCAAGTTTTATTAATTGCCCCGATCAATGTCTTATCTGAAGGTAATGAAGTTGTAAAATCACTTACGTAAGCCTCAACCAACTCAATTAAATGGTATAACATAAAGGCGATTGTACCTTTATGAACATGGTACAATGTATGGACTGTGATTTAGTATCAAACATTACCTATGAACCAAGACATTTAAAGAAACCCCTAATAACATGACGCAAATATCCAATATCTTTATTTACGGTCTATTAGTTGGGACTAACAAAGTAACTAGTTTAAGGGTTATTAATTTCTAATCCTATTAAACTACTGTCCTATTTAAAGATATTGAATCATTGACTATTAGTTTATAAATCGCCTTACATGTTATAAGTAATGGCAAAATCAGTGGGAGTATGTGGTTTAAGAGAATTAATAAATGATTCTACTTTCAAGGTACATACAAATGTATTTAAGAACTTGAAGTAGTCATTTCATCTCATGACGATAAATCACCACATATATTAATAATCTCATAATGTTTTAACTGATTAGCCATTTTGTAATTCCTATTTTCTTTTAACAATACCATTATTTGTGACAAGTTAACTTATTGGCGTAAAGTCATTAATTATAAGTTAATTTATTTTATTCAATTGATGTTAGTTACTTGCGGGTTGTCTAAGTACTCATAACCCATTATAACGCAAGTTGGTCTACTAATGTAAACCCAAAAGAAACATCAAATAATATTATTATATTTTGTCACATAAAATTATGTCATAAGTCATTATTTTAGTAGTTCATCATGTTTAAGAACTATATTTAATAAAAAGTTCTTAATGTTTAATCTTTGGTGTCATTGATCTTGTGCTTCATACATGGAATGATCTAGGGATCCTACATGGACTTTATTATTATATTCCTCAACTATAACTTGCATAAGATATCTAACTATAAAGTAGGTTAGATGCAAGTATTAGATGAGATATAAACATAAAATAATCAATTCAATGTCTATATTATGGTTGTTTGAAATGGTATATGAAAATTCTATGGTTATATGTATTATTAATTTAATTGACATATATATCTTAAGATCAATGGGAGCAAATTGGTTATCATCGTATTATGTGGTAAGATAATTCTACAACAATGAATGACTAAACTAAGTTTTTTATAAATTTAAAAAAATTGTTTCAATCACTTATGATCTAAAGGATGTCATAACATCATAGACATCATAATGTGTACTACGAGTCTACAAAGAACATTATGATCGTTCTAACCACATTCTAATATTTGAACTTCTTGATAAATAAATTTTACTCCCCGTCAATTGTATATATTGTTAAAGTCAATTTTGTGGTGTCATAAGATAATTTTTAAATTTAGACTTGTGTTAATTATTTCAAAGGAGAATAACCATAAATTACTTGGTTACTTACATTCTACTTTGTTTATTGTAAGGACTATTATATTTTCCTCACGATGCATTTTCATGTATCGACTATATCAATTTTAAGGTGTTATTGATAATTTTCTTAATAACACAAATGTCAGTATTTTATATCTCAACACCAAGTATGTTAAAGGTTGAGAGAAGGTTGAAGAACATTGTCATCAAGTATATTTGTACACTGACTTAATGTATTATGTTACTTATGATAGGTTTATCACCCAAGCTCTTATTCGAGTATAATTACCGGTATGGGATTATTTGATAACCTTACAATCAAGGATCCTACTTGTGTTCTTCACATTATGTTAATGGTTTGCTATTCTCATTATTGTGCACATTACGAGATCTTATGAGCAAACAACTTATGGTGGATCATGTGAATGGTTTTATTTTATTACCATCATGTTTCTTTTTCCATTCATATTCATTATGGCTTATGATAATCATTCTTCATTTAGAAGAGCTAATTGTATAATCGGTAGGGGTCCTGCATTAATGGTGATGCAAGTGATTATGCTGTTTTGCATTAGTAATTTTATTTGATCGTGATGAACTTATTAAATCAACAACTTGGCCAATATTAACTAGTACAAAGCATAAATAGGTATACGAACAAGTGGGAGAATGTTAGCAAATATCATATTTTGGTATTGGATATTTCTCTATAATTGTGTCGTAACCTATTTAATGCATTAGTATATTTGTACATTATATACTGTTGATTTATATAGGTAATATTAAGAGTAATTAAATAATATTTAGTTATCATAATAAAATTCTATAAGATATTGTATCTTGATGTGAGATCCAATATCCTTATATAATAATGTCTAGGTAATGTATTATGGTAATGATTTCATAATCATAACCTAATTAGGAGTTGATCCCTGCTTGACCTCTCTTATAAATAGAGGATTATTCACCTCATAAGACACACACAAATTACACACAAACATTACATCCATCACTAAGAAGAGAAGATTAAGAAGAAGATCTCCATCCTACCCGTGTTCTTCGTTCATGGTGATCTCATCTCTCGTATCAAGTAAGTTTTAATGTTATGCTTAATATTATTTGATCGTTCATATTATGATTAATTGTTTCTTGGGATAATCAAATCAATAATTTTCGGTAGAAAGTCTCCTACAAAGGCTATTATGTTCGATGATATTGTGTCTTTGACGTATACTTGGTGTAATGCTGGAAGTAGACTCAAATTCAGTTGGGTAGATGGGTTACGTAATCCTGTGCTTATTTCGTTGTAATTTGTGTTGCTCTAGCTTCTTGCTAGTGTTGTGGTAATAAAAATTGCAGTTCCAAAAAAAATTCTAAGTCACTACAGTATTTTATTTTAAACAGTCTTTATTCGGGCCACTTAGAGTTTTAAATCGTTTTTGGCTTGCGTTGTATTTCTTTATGTCCAAATCAACCCTGATCTCATCCGGATTGAGTTGGTACGACGCGTCTTCCTAAAATAAAATAAAAAATAAGACAGAATCGAGAGACAGGAACACGCATTGTGATATTACCGTGTGACCCGTATGCATGGCCCCGTATCAAAATATCAAGGAAATAAATTATAAAAGTGGTTAGCTAGTTTACCACTGATATAAACAAAGATAAAGTAAGAACCGAATATTCGTTACTCACGTGTTCCAAACGACCAAAACTTTTATCTTTAATCTAAACCTACTCTTTCTGCTATTTAGTTACTCCCTCCGTCCCAATTTTATTGTCTACGTTTTCTTTTTGGTATGTTCCAATTTAATTGTCCACTACTAAAAATAGATAGGGAAGTTTGATCAAGTTTACTATATTACCCTTGTTTGAAATTATTATTACAAACTTTAAAGAAGACTTTAATTAATTAGCTAAGAGTAAAACTGTCATTCTGTTAAAAAGTAAGAAAAAGAAAGCTGTAATAAATGCACTTTTATTAAACTGTGTGTTTTTTGTCGGGAGACAATAATTTTGGGACGGAGGGAGTATTATCGATGGAGATGCGAGTGCATCTTTTCTTGACGACGATTGCATCATTTATATTCTGTTTGCTAATTACGAAGAGTTTGTATAAAGTTCGATTTGCTCTGGAGCATGTAGAATTCTTTATCAACAAGGTTGTCGACGAGATAGTAAACTTTGAACATAATAAAATACTATAAATGTTTATGTTGTATAATACTATATTAGTTTATGGAGCTCTAATAATGCTTCATAAGCAATTTTTTTCCCTCCCTCCAATATTAATGTTTTTGCTCATCCTTATAACAAAACAAAATCATTTTATTAGCTTGTCTTTTTTTTTTTGACGTCGATATGGCCCGTTATAGTCAGGGACGGAGCCACGGGAGGGGCCCGGGGGCATGTGCCCCCTCACCGAAAAAAATTACAGTGCAAATTGTTGGAATTTTCGAGATATTTTCGCAATTTGCCCCTCTTTAAAAAGTGTCTGACTTGTTTAAATCGAAAGAAAAAATGGTGATTTAAAGGGTTTGCAGAAAGAAAAATGCATGTCGGAAGGGGGAAGAATCATATGTTGGAGAAAATGAACTATAAAATAATAAAAAAGTAGTAGTAGCCTGCTGCAACTTGAAAAGAAAAAATAAAACAACTTTTTCTGTTGTTTTGGAATCACGTGGGTCTGTTTTCTATAGTACGGAGTAACATTAATTACTCGATTTTTAGCTTATTTTTCTATAAAAAATATATATAAACCAGTCTACAAACAATGTGGTTTTTTATGCTTCATATATATACAGTATATATATGTAGATAGCAATAGATAAAACTTCCTATTATTTACGTACTTATTTTATATTTAACGAGCTATATATATATTGAATTAGAACTTTTTATTTTGCCAATAACAACTTTTTTACTCTATTATTTATATAGCATAACTTTTTTTTTCTGGCTCCGCCCCTGGTTATAGTATTTGCTTTTGCCGTTACATTATAAGATTGTGAAGACCTTTTGGTGTTTACTACAAGATGTCTTCATTTACTAGCTTTAGGTTTTTATTTTCAAAGTTTGTTGCTCCAGTATCGAGCTTTCGCAATTTCATCGTTCGAACTGCGAAAAGGTATTAGATGTATTTAGTTAGTCCAAGCTCGTTTGTGGGCTTCGGGTCCATTAAAGTTTTTATATCAATTTGTCTATATAAATATTTTATCAATAAAACATATTAGCCACGAGGTTTATAATGTTTAACACACACATCACTTCTATATTATTAGCTACATTTCTTCCTCAATAATTTTACTCGACTTCTGACCAAAGGTTACAGATTACTCCTCGACTTTTGTTTCTAGAACGACTAGTTTCGTTTGCGGCTCAACGATAATTGTACTGAAAACAGCTTCCTCGTGCTCAGGAGCAAAACTAACTTTCTTCAAACTTTTCGGTCTTCTAATCGCGTTATTGGTTTTATGATTAGCAGTTATCATTAGTAATTAACAAATACAATATAAAACATGCAGTAATCGTCACGAAAAAAAATGTTCTTTCGCAATTCGCATCTCCATTGATTAGAAGTAAATATTAGAAATAATAGATTTAGGAGTTTATATTATAAAGGATGAAAGTTCCCTAAGGAATAGTACGAAAGACATGTTTGTTTGAGAAGCATGAGAGCAACGAATATCTGGTCGTTTTTTTTTCTTCTTTATGTGAGTGGTAAAGTTGCAACTTTTGTATATTCTATTTTTTTGACATTTTGTTGTGGGTCACTGGGATTTCACAATGCGTGTGCCGTCTGTCGACTTGATGTTATTATAACTTTGTTATAAGAAGGTGCGTGTATCTACTTAATTTGGCCTAGGCCGACTTGATAGGTTTGGGAAGATTTTTGATAGCCAAACTTATTTGTGAAGTTCAGATGTGTTTGTTTCATTGTGTATATATGTCTGAAGCGGGTGTTTATTTTTAGTCCGTGAATTTGTAAGTTGATTGGTTTTCTTTCATTACTAGTTCTTTAGAAATACTCGTACTTGATTAGCTGTAATTAAAAGTAATGCTTAATTCTTATTTAAAAGGTTTTGCTACATGTAGCCTTATATTTTAAAGAAATAAAAATGAGGTTAAGTCCACAAATAGCCAACAAACTTTTCTCAAAATTCTACACTGAGGTAACGAACTTACAAAAATACTATTATCATCCACGAAACCGGCTACTACTTGTTGAAATAGGTAATATTATATGTTGGGTTCCACGTCAGCTATTTGGGCCCACATTTCTTTTTCTTTTTCCTCTATGACCCATATCAGTTTTTTCCTCTATGACCCATATCAGTTTGACTTAACCTTAAATTTTTCCTCTATGACCCATATCAGTTTTTTCCTCTATGATCTATATCAGTTTGACTTAACCCTTAATGAAATCACAAACACAAACCAATCTAAACAAAATACAAGCGAATTTAAACATACAAATCCAATGAAAACAGAAACACAAACATACCTAAACTTAGAAATTTTATTAATTTACATAGAAATGTCATTACTAAAGTAGCATAAGGTTTGATCAGCTAATACATGTCAGAGTACCCAAAAATTAGCTTAAGTTGTTACCAGAATATTGTTTTAAAATACCTATTGTTTTAACTACTAGATGAAATTAAACAAAATGATGAAATGCTTTCATCAGCTTTCACCGCAAACCTTTCTTTTCCCCTTTGCCTTGTCTGCACAACTTCCAGGTTTCCCCACTCCAAATTTTTTCACAATACAATCCTATGTTTGAACATTTGCTAGCCCAAGCACGCAATTCTTGATTGGAATAGGGCTTTTGACAATGACCGTTGGAGTTGGATTATGCGGCCTTTGTACTTTTTTACCTCTAGACTCTAAAAACATGAATTCTTTAATGTCCTCGTCCGTGGCATCTTCGTACCATTTGAGCAATACTTTTGATGGTCCCTTGCTATACACAAGATCATCTGAGTTGGTGCTTTGCTCAAAGCTGCTGCTTTCTTAAGAGATGTTGCTGTCAGAACTAATCAAAATGATTTCTGCAAGACCAAATTAAGAACAATTATATATACGTAAGCTACCTGCTACCCATATTACATCTACATGCATTATATAATAATGAACTAATGCTTAAATACACTAATGAACAACACCCCTGTGTAACATCAACAATGCCTTACCTTCTATCTACTTGCATAACACTGATGAACTAATCAATAAATACACTAATGAACAACATCCCTGTGTAATCCTAATGCTAATGCTAATGCTCAATGTTTCCCCTGGTGTAATCGTAATCGTAATGCTAATGTCAATGCTCAATTGTAATGCTTCCCCTGGTGTAATCGTAATGCTAATGTTAATGCTCAATTGTAGTTCATATCATTTGCAGTTCACATCCATCAATAATGCCTTATGCTGCCATCTTATAATCCTAATGCTCAATTGTAGTTCACATCTATTACAAAAATGCTAATGCTCAACACACTACAAGAATGCTCTACAAAATCTTATCAACAAAACCTTATGGCTAAAGCCATAAGCTATTATACATAACCTTCCTATGCTCTAAGAAATTATCTTATCAACTTTTCATAATTTTAATAAACCATAAAAAAGACAAATTAGCTAAACCAAGCACCCTTTAAACTGTTTTATTAAATGAAAAGCATTATACCCATCAACAAAGGCTTTTCATAATTTCAATAAACCCATAAAAAAGAAAAATTAGCTAAACCAAGCACCCCCTTAAACTGATGGTGTTTTTTGGCGCCATGAAGGACGACTAAGGCATCATCCCAAGGCATTTTCCAGCTACCATCCACTACTTTTCAAGGGAGAATTCACTTCTAATCATCATCATTATTAGCTTAACATCAAGTAAAATGTATCAAACCATTATGTTTAATTCGACCAATGTTTTATTCATATTTGTTTCTGTAATTTACAACATGATTGGCTAAACACATTTGGGTTAACCTTGTTATGATTATTATGATTTATTAATTCATCGTTTATTGATTTGTTCTCTTGGATAATCTGTGTAGTATGCTTGTAGACCATCGTATCCATTACTAGGTTTTAAAATAAGGTTGAGTGTGTACTAGGGAGTACGAGAGCATCTGAATCATAGTGTGCCAATTGACTACGGGATGATCAATCTTTAGTAGTTGTATGACCTATGCCCATTAGGCGACCCTTAGTATAAGCACCTAGTTAGAATTGTGAGCCATGTAGTAGGTAGCAATTTATTAGTATGAGGTGTTCTTTCTAAAGACTCTTACACCTCTTTAGGTGTAAGCTATTACTATGACCTGTCTAGTTGTAGTATTAGACATGAAACACATTAGAGTTCCTAAAGAACAATAAAGTATATCTCACAGATTAGTTGGAAATCTTAATAACTGTGAACTGAGAATAGGTCAATTCCCTTTGCGCGTTCATTCCACTCAGGAATCATAGGTTATGCGAGGATGCGTTTTTGAGCCTAGCGAATCTAGATGCGTCTAGGAGAATGAATTAGTGAACATTGCACTTTAGAGTTAATTTATAAGAAAATAAAAAGGTTAGCACATTTCCTCCCTTGATTAGTAAAACCTCATTTAAATTTAGTCATTTATGTAAAACCGTAAAGGAGGAGGGGTGAATACTGTTTTCTTGGTTTCTTTGAACTTTAAAAAACTTTAAGTCTTGTAAGAACCGAGTTGTGTACTAATCTATTTTGCAATGAGAACAACAAGTAGAGAGAGAGAGAGAGACTACGATATATACTGGTTCGGGAAGGGGGTTTAGTCTTTCCGTACGTCCAGTTACGAATCCACGACACCTATACTATTCCTAGTATAATCCTTATGATCGACTTTAAACCGTATTACAATTTAACTCTACCTGTATGCACAAAGATTGGCGCATACAAAGGAGAGTTACTACATACGGTATTCCCCCTTGGAATCCACCCCTAAGAACCCATGATTCGATTTAACCTATTATCTCTAAGACTTCCCCTTGGAAGTATAACCAAAACCCTAACTAGATCCCCAATGATCTAGGCTTGATCTCTCAGATACAAGACTTCCTTTATAACCAAATTGAATAAAGTTGTTTGATATGAATCAAGCCCTAACCTAACCTTGAGACTCGATTTTAATAGAAAGGGTATGAGAAAGAAGACCCTCGCATAAACACACATTTATGGATTAGGTACTTGTGTGGATCTCTTGGGGAGATGTGTTCACTTCAATAGAATGATAAGATGTCACACCCCGTCAGCGACGGAAACAAGGGAATGCGACATAATGATTCACATTACCCAAGATACAAGATCATACCATCCGAAGTTTACCAAAGATTAATTTACAAAGGTTTCATGTTTCAATCTTGATAAGTAAGACCTCAGTCTTAAATCCTAAATCCCCAAGGGTGCACATATTTAATCTCTAAAACCATGCATTTACCTTTATCAGAACATACTTGAAATGATACTCGAAAACGTCAACAATAATGTTGGTGAGCTCGTAGGTTTGAAGAAAACCTAGTCGTTGTGCCAATATTTCAAACAGTGGACAATTGTGCAATATGACAATGAATATATGCAAAACAATCACAACCCATAACTTAGCATCCCCGCTAATCATGTACCAAGACCTTGCATCCCCGCTAGTCTTATCACCAGCATGTACCAACGCTCTTGGGGTCGCAACCCCGAGGTTATACGCACCTAAAAGGCTACCAGCACTGGAGCATTTACAATAGGGCAACCTTTTACAAACATAGCAAATCCATGCTAATCACACACCTTGCCATGAACCTCGATGCATGCAAGAACAACCATACCACATAATATTGACATAGCAGTCATAAGTACGTAATTGTCCCAAAAACAAACCACATTTTGCACAATTCAGAAAATC
>BQNB010052952.1:0-40248 GCA_026074375.1 Tanacetum coccineum
AATTTAGCATATGTAACAAGCCTTTAAACCCCTCGGTTTCTCGAGTGGACGAGTTATAGTCTCGTGAGGGTTTACAGCGAACATACCCACAAAGTTCAAAACACATTTATGTTTTTATATATTTTTTTCATTAAACTTTTATTTATATACATTTTAGTAAAACAAGCACACGCAAAAGATTATGAAATGAAAAATAAAATATAAAAGAAAATATAATTACTAATATTCAAACACTTAAACCACATATATAAATAAAAAAAATTAATGGCCAAAATAAAATCTTTTTGTATTTTTTTTGGTTTTAAGACAAACACATATAACAAACACATAATTATTATTTAAGGTTTAAAACAATAATATACAAAATTACTATTATTATTATTATCATTTTTAAAATTTTTTAATTAAAATTTTTTTTTTCAGAACAAAAGTGCGTCGCACTTGAAAGAAAGTGCGGCGTACTTATAACCTATTCTTTTTTATAATTTTTCAAATATTCAAAATACTAGCGCGGCAAAAATTTAACAAAAGTGCGCCGCACACAAACATATGTGCGGCAGTTTTATTATGACAGAAAACAAATTTTTGTTTTTTTTATATCACACTTTATAGTTACGAACACATATATAATCGCATAAACAAACACATGCAAACACAAACAAACACACTAAAAACATATACAAACAGATAAAAAATTTATGCTTTATAATTTTTTAACTCTATTTTTTATATTTTAATTTTTTTATCATATATACGCACATGACTCAAAACAAAACATGCAACACACATAAATAACAAAAACTGACAAACAAAGAGCAGGGTTTTATTATATGAACAAGAACATGCCAAAATCAAAATAAGCAAAAATAATTTAGAAATAAAAATCTTTTTGGTTTTATGAATGAAAACTAAATATTCACAAAATTACAAGGCGTATAATCAGATAAAATGGGATTTCAAATGATCACATACATGAGACTAGAAATTCGCGGGGTTTTGTTTGGGTTTTGGTTTTGGTTTTAAATAAGATCTTGCTGGTGAAAATTCTGCAGAAAGTGCGACGTACTTGTGAAAAGTGCAGCATATTTTTTGGGTTTTTTAGAAAAACCGGCGCACAAATTGTATGTCCGGTGTACTTTCTGAAGAATTTTGGGTCAGTTTGCCAGAAAACTGTACGGCGAATGAGAAGAGGATTATCACAGGACAAGTGCGGCGGTTTGGTGTGAAACCAGCGTACTTCCTGCAAAATAACAAACATGAACATGAGAAGTGCGGCGCACACATATATATGTGCGCCGTACTTTCTCCAACAGCAAACATATTTTAAGATTTTAACGAGATTTAAACACACGTAAGATGCACAAAACTAGCAAACAATCTAAAAATAACTAAACAAAACCCCGGCAACGGCGCCAAAAACTTGATGTGTGTTTTTCAAACTTTAAATTTATAACAACTAGATTTACCAAACGATCGACTAAAACACAACATTCGGGCAAGTATACCCTATTCGAGTGTAATATAGTATTAGGTAAGTCGAGGTCGTTCCATGGGATTTTAGTAATTCACATATTGTTTATCAAGTAACAAAGCTAATTGATTGTCACGGGTCAAATAGCTTAAACGTGTGTATATAGCAAGCAAGATACCAAGCACAAAAGATATAGATTTTGCAAACTTTGTATAAACAAATCATGCAAGTCATGAATAACGGGTAATTACTATAACAAACATATCTACCAATAATGACATAGAATCCTTTCGGCCTATATACTACATCATCATGAGCGCATTAAGAACAGTTTATATTAAATATGCATACATATGAATTCCTCCCAACCCGGTCGGTCAGCATAAGGAAGGGTCTTAAAAATTATTCTACTTGGGTTATTTATAGATTTACTAATCAATTCTCACAAGATTAGCATCGAATTGTTATAGACAGACAATGCGAAATTCATCAAGACAATAGAGCCTTTCGACCTATATCTATTGCAATGATAAATCAAAAGATAAATAATGATCCAAGTAAAACAATATCGAATCCATAAGCACTCATATTCACAAGTTATACAAATATCGTCCAAGTAAGCGAGACACAACTAAATCATAACTAAACCAATAACCAACATCACAAACATGAATAAACTCATAAAACATATCAATATTATTAGTAAAGAAATGTACCAAATCCATTTATGCGAGTAATTCGAGTATAAAGTACCAAAACCAATATTTCGACTACAACAACCACTAGTCCAACAACCCAAGTATCCATGATCAACCAACAAACTATGCTACTGAATTAACCAACCCGCGAGGATATGTCTCATGTCTCTTCAGGGAATTCGAAACGTACCACCAAATGGAGTGTTTGGTAACGAGGTTTATGGTGGTGACTCGGAAGGATTTGGTATGAATCCTTCGAGTAATGAGTTTAGGTTATGTAATAGTGATGAATGGAGGTCTAGAAATCATGGTGGTAGAGTAATAATTCGTGGCTATGGTAGTGGTGGTGATATGGTGGTTCACCATGGATTAAAGGGGTGTTTGGATCATCGGATCATAAGATCCTCACCAATCCTTCCTCCTCTCTCATGATCTCTATGATTGTTATTGATTAAGTGTGTGTTTCCCTGGCACAAAATGGGTCTATTTATAGGCTAACAACACTTGGGGAACAAGTTGGGAGGTTAATGATCGGTTTGGTAGTGAATGAGAGTCATAAATATGACTTTTTGGCTGTCCAGACGTGAAGTGCGCCGCACTTTTTTATTTGTGCGCTGCACTTTGCTTAAATGTTTTCTTTACCCGCTTTGAATGAAAAGTGCGCCTGCACTTATGGGATGTGCAGGCGTACTTTGGCGGATTTTTCAGCAACTGGCCTTTTTCAAAGTTGTAGAATCATTGTATTCTCTTCGCAAGTGGTCACCAGAATGCGTCAGCGGAGTATCGTATGGACCGACTTATGATCCAAACAGCGAACAGGTGTCGGAAGAATTCAGCTTGAGTTTTCTTTCGTTAACAGCTTTCACATATGTTGGTGTATCTTCGGTTTTCTTCCCTCGAACACGTACATAGAACCTACAATAGCAAATATACTCGATTAAGTACCGAAAGTTCTTATATTTAACCAATAAATATACGTAAAAGCATAGATAACGCGTATATAAATATATATAATTTGAACGTTATCAAATACTGATAGATTAGATTTACGCTCTCACTCTCAATAATCGGTCACCCTAGTTACCAACGAAAATACAATTGAGGGGTTTACAACTGCCCTTGTTAAAGTGTTATTTTACGGTATTGTTGGCATAAAATAATGTAAACTTGATACATAAATAAACTCCTTAACAAGAACATCAGTTTTTGCGCCATTGCCGGGGAGTGAAGTTGTTTAATTCTTATTTTGTTAGTATTTTTAGTTTAGTGTAGCTTAGATTAATTTGCATATTTGTTTGTTAGTTTTGTGTGTTTGATTTCTGCATTGTATATTTTTGCATATTGTGTGTTTGTGTGTTTCTGCATTATTTCAGTTCACTGTAATTTTTTTGAGTCGAATACTCAATACGGCGTATTCAATTTCTTAGATACGGCGTATAAATTTTTTCAAACCAATACAGCGTATTCGACTCTATCATCAATACGACGTATTCGGTTTCAACTGAATACGCCGTTTTTAAGCTATTTGACAGTTTTATTTCCTAGCAATTTATTACAGGTAAAATGATATGACCCTAACATTACAGATTGGAGGAGTTTACAGGCTTAAGGAAGTAAAAAGGTCGTGCCGTGTAAGGTGTATAACTAGGAAATGCTTCGTTTGGTAAGTTCTGGGATATTGAAGACGTTCACGGCTCGGATCTATTGAAACTGAATTCCCAGCTATAGTCTTTAATGACACGTTAACATCTGAAGCAACACTCTCGTGTGAGCCTACGGTAAGTTCTCTTAACTATGAAATCGACTTTAGAAATACTCTGTTGCACGTATTGACGATGAAGATTGCACCGTTAATTTTTGACAATAAATCATTTTGTACTAAATATTTCTGTCAACAATTTAAAAAACGGATTTCAAAAAGATGATAAATGAAAAAGTCAATATGCCTTTGCTTCCATCACCGAGGCCTTACAAGGTCATTTATTTTGATGATTTAGACTACCTTAAAGATTTTGAGAAAGAATTTCCAGCCATTGTTTACAATGATGCTCAAACGTCTAAATTAGATTTCTTAACTGAACCCACTTTAAGTCCTTAACATATCGATGAATTTGATTTGAAAAGTAAAACATTATTGTCCGAATGTGATGAAAAGGAACAAAACATTTTAAACTTTAATGATCTATTTCCTTTTAACGTAATTTATCCCAATTATTCAGAATCAGATAAGGACAATGATGATGATAAAATCGATTTTAAACAATCTTCGAGGGGTAATGTAATAAATACGGATGTTGGTGCTTATGCACATGTGTCAAATAAGCTTTTGAAAACAAGTCATGATACATCAAATAAATTTTTCAAAACTAAAACTTTTATCAAGGGATTAAATTTTAATATCATGACTTGGAATTATCTTAACAAAGGGATATCATTCATTTTCCTAATCAAGAATTTGTATGTGCCATTTGGCATCCTGTTCGACCCTAAATTGTTTTATAAGGATGGGATTAAATTGGGGGAAGTCTAACTTAAAGACTTTTCTGTAAACAAAAGTGCTTGCCGGGAGACAACTCAGAATGTATTTCCAATTTTTATCAAGTCTGTCTTCCCAGACTGTCTATACGGCATTTCCAAACCCAATAGATGCGACGTATTGACTATCTGGAAGCTATCCAGTCTTTAATTTCAGCACAGTCTATACGGTGTATTCATTAAATGAATACAACGTATACGTTCGTATCATGGGGTATGGATATGGCGTATCGACTTCCTGTACAGTATTTTGGTATTTATTTCGAGTCTAACCAAACGAATACACGGAGATAAAATTGTATTTGTTTTCTGAGAATTTATGCAGGACCTCGTGAAAGAAAATCAACGAATATTGGTGGAGAATTTACAAAATCTAGAGGTCATGAAGTGTTGAAGTCTTGAAACTTCAAGGCGGCTGTTCAACATACAATATTGCTCATAAACGTAACTTGGAGAATCTACCGAGCAAATATCAGGGGAGTTTCTCATTCTAATTCTTTTTAATTCCCGTATTTTTAATGTTTTATCTATACAACGAGGACGTTGTATAATTCAAGTGGGGGAATGGAATTAGAATGTTTACTTGTCCTAATTTTCACACCAAAATGCTTAAATTATGCTCAAATTTAAATTTTTTCAAGCATACTTTTGTGAAATTACTTGATACATAACCCGAACGCAATAACCCTTGTTAGATATTATAAGAATTTAGCCTATCCGTTTCCAAATGTTTACCCAAATTCCATAAAATATGAGTGTGTTGGTGATGTAGTAGACTTTAGAACTTGGCTTGGTATATCTATCCGAGACCGCAATAATGAGTACTATGGATTTAGATGGAGTAACATGTTTAAATTGGTAAATTTTAGGATTACACCCAAAAAGCCTATCCATGTTGTTTATTAACTAACTATAGAGGTTAGTTAACCTCCAGTTTAAACCCTTTTCCACTCTCGTCTTTAGTGTGAGTCCATTAGAACAAACCCGCTAGAGCACCTATTAGGAATTACACCAATGATTTGTTTCGCTACACCTTACACTCTTAGGCCGCCCCTGTTTGTTAGATTAAGTTTATTTTACTGTTGATAGTTTCTTAAAGTGTAAAGGTTTGTATTTCTGAGTTTGTGCTAGTTTTGTACGGTTGGAAGAAATTTGCACATTGCAAATGAGAATGTATATTAGTAGTCAAAACTCATGTGATTTTACTACCGTCATAATTAATGGTGAATCCGAAGAACGAAGGAACTATCAAAGGAATTATCCAGAATTATTATGATCGTGACGATGGTGAAACTACACCGAGATTTGAAGTATTGTTAAAAAAATCAAAAAAATTGCAACAAAAAAAAAGAAGAAAAGTTTGAAGATAATCGTTTCGCCACTACCAAAGGAATTACACAAAAGATCGATTATTCGTTGATACAAATCAACGATGTAAAGTATTGTATAAAGTGGAAAATATCGCCACTTACCTTGTATAGTATGTAAAGTATGGAATGTTTGGGAAGTTGACCATTATGGGAACGCCAACTTAGGTTGTTGTTTTTGATCTATGATCAAGACATTGTAAATAGTTGTGTCTTTATCATGGTAACTTGTATTTTAGACTTAATCTATTTGTTTCGTAATTTTTATTTAACAACAATTTATTTCCCTTTCCTAATCATTAACCATGGGTTTTACGCGAATGAGGATGTGATCGAGCGTGCATATCTATTCCGTCGTTACTGCCATGTATGCATGTCTCAGCTGCCTTGTTGGTTTATTACTATTGGTTAAAGTTAGAAGATCCATACGTTATATTACTCTACTATTTCTACTCTTTAGCTTATTCGAGGTGGGAGTGAGCAGTCATACGTGTCTATCCCGTCGTTATGGGTGTGTATGTGTGGTCTTTGTCGCCCTCCTAGAATATTGCTATCGATAAAGATTAGTTAGAGTAATCAACCCTAAGACTTCTTATATAAACCCATATTTACCTTTATAAAATTATTACTCCTTAGCTTTAGCGGTGAAGATGTGTATCCTTGCCAAGCTTATGATAGAATACTCGTCACGACCGAGCAATTGAGCAAATTAGTTACATGTTACCACATAGATTAGTTGAGTGATTTGAGTGTTTTCATCTTCCTATTTCGTGAGGTGTTTGGTTGTGTACATGTAATAGATCAAATAAATGCTTTAACGGAAAATAACCTTAGGGATACATTTTTATAAATTTCTAAAGGCTACTTGAGGACAAGTATGATTCAAGTGGGGGGATATTTGATGACATCAAATAACATCTATTTTATAGCATCGTTTATCCCATGTAATTAACCCATTTTGTATAATTATTGCAAAGAATTATTACTTAATCGTTCATATTTGAGAATTGCAGTAATTATGGAGTACTTGGTGAAGTTATGCTAAAAGGCACGCATTTTGGAGCATAAACGAAGAATTCGAGAAAGTCTACTGATCTGACAGAAAATACGTCGTATTATTCTAGACCTATACGACGTATCCAAGACTTTGACGAATCAAAAGACCATTGCCTGACTTTGAAGAATACGTCGTATCCACATCAATGATACGCCGTATATAATACTTTGGTCAATGAAGAAGAATCAACTGGTTTAACCTCAATATGCCGTATCCATCAAGAAGATACAGCGTATCCGTACCTACACTTCACAAATAACCACGAAGGATTAAAGACCCAATACGCCATATCCAGGAGACATCAATACGCCGTATTCACAATATAGTAATAAAATATTCTGGAAGATATCAAATGTGATCCTTACTCTAAGAAATCCCCAATACGCCGTATCCTACCTTGCTCGATACGACGTATCGACGAGTTTCTAGACTCTATAAATAGACGATCATAAACTCAGTTTTAGGTATGCAAGTAAATCCCTAAACCACCAAGTCGATTAAGAGATGAATAAAGGAGCCTAGAAGGTCAGCAAAGAGCCTCAAGATCATAGCAAAACTCTTGTAATCTTCGCGCAACCAAATACGCATTCGATTAAGGTTTCTTTATTATAATTGTTCATATATCAAACCGTGTGTATTTTTACAATGACTATCGGCTGATACCTTTAGGTATCAGCCATGTTTATGAAGATCTAATGTTTGGTTTGTTTATCTTGATTGCTTAATTTACCATTGATTGTTGTTTATGATTATAAATTTATATTCATTTGCGTGCTTAAGTATGCGACCTATCATTCAAATGGGTCTAGTCCTACATATTTAATGCGCTGCAACTTCGGTGTTGTTTGGGCCATAGGCTAAGAGTCCGGGATAGCTCTCCATATTGCAATTTATATATCTAGAATCATAGGATCACGAATATTGACCTATCCTTGCCTTTAGTTTAGTGAGCTTAGTTGAGCCATAAGGTGACCTTGGTATCAACGAGTACGTTCTTATTCCATTGTTAAGGACTCAGATAGTGGACTACTAGTAAATAAAGAGCCGTTAAGTAGTAAGTGAGTAAAGTCTCAATGAGCTAGGGTTTAGTAAGAGCACCATTATTAATCTCCTAAGATAGATTATAATGAAAAAATGCTTACTTTATGCGGATGCGTCTAATTGTGACAGAATTAGCGTATCTAGGTCTTAGGAAGAAGTACCGCCTAAGTCTAGGAATGATATGCCCTTCGAGATAAATCAATCATTGCGCTAATAAACAAACCTATGTTTTATCGGGTTATTCATGGTTGATATGTTTTTTTTACATTAGTTCTTGACCGCTTCTCTATCGTTTGCTTGTCTTCTTGTATGTGTTTATTGCTTTACTTGTCATCAAAACCTTAGGTTAGATACACAAAATCGTGCCAGTCTCTCAGGCTGAAAACCCTCTTATTTCTAGTTTAGGTTTAACTTAGGTTTAATACAAATTAGATTAATTTAGTACTAACATAGATAACTAAAATACTGATAGAATTAGGATTAACGCTCTCGCTCTTAGTGATCGACACCCTACTTACCAACAAAACTACATCTTGACCGGGTACACTGCCCGTTAAAGTGTTGCTTTTAGGTATGGTCGGCATAAAATAAATAGTAAAACTAGATACATAATATAACACCTACACAACGACACATCACTCCCGAATAATGTTTATCCTCCTAACAACGTTTACCCTCCAAACAATGCTTACCCTCCGAACGACAACCACCCTCCAAACAACGTTTACCCTCCCAATAATGTTTATCCTCAAACAACCTTTATCCTTCGAACAACGTCCACCCTTCAAACAATATTTATCCTTCAAACAACGTTTTTCCTCTGAACAACATTTACCCATAAAATAGCACCTACTTCCCTAATGGTACTTACCACCAAAATAAGCTTTACCCTTGTAATCACGTATGTCCCTCGGGGATGACATACCCCATGGGGCAGTATTATAGGCAAAATGTACCATGTTTAGACCCCTAAAGGGGAGGATATAGAGATAATACCAACAATCCTTCGCCACTAATAAGGTGGATTAAAGAATTCCAATTTACAGACGGTTTAAAAGTCCCTCCACACGTAGGATATTATGATGGAAAAAGAGACCTCAATAACTTCATACAAATTTTTGAAGGAGCAATGAGGATTGAAAAATAGGCAATTCCAGTGACATGCCACATGTTCATTTATATATTGAAGGAAACCGCAAGAATATGGTGGAACAGCCTTCCGAAGGGGGTGGTCAAAAATTATGAAGACCTAAAGAGGAGGTTCTGAACGCACTTCAAACAGCAGAAGCTACACCAAAAACACTCATCTAGAATCAATGGTATAAAAAGAAATGAGGGAGAGAGTGTCTAAGCTTTTATAACTTGGTACACAAATGAAACAGCCCACATAACCAGACTCAATGAAGATTTAAAACTCGTAGGCTTCATACATGGTGTTAAGATAAAGACTTTATCCCAAATATTATCCACTTCACAAGAATAAGCAATAAGCATAAACTAATAAGATAGAAAAGAGAGAAGAGAAAATGGAAGATGTATTAGAGAGAAGAAAAGAGTGGAGGGTCTTTACACATATGAAAACACACACACGGAATGACCAACCCCTCTCCATGCTATGGAGAGGGGTATTTATAGTCCAAGCCATAAGATGGCATTGAGATTTGATTACTTGGGCCAGGCTTGGCTTGTTGTTGGGCTTTGGCCCGAAACAAGGACAATATTAGCTTAAATATTAAGCCCGTTAAACCCGACTAGCCTATTACAATACAATGCTATCAATTACAAGATGACCGATAACATTCTTGTTTGACTTATATAAAAATAAGGATAACAATCTCCCCTAATGTTGAGGTTATCTTGATTTAACTTTATCTTGCTCAATGTTGAAGTTATCTTGATTTGACTTTGTGCTTTGCCTTCTTCGATCTTGTCTTTGTCTTTTCTTGTTTGTAATGGCTTTGTTCATTTATGCTTTTGTGATCTTGATCTTGAGCCTTCGTCTTATAACTTTGAGTTCTTGAGATCTTTAATCTTGCATTATCTCCTTGACTTGAATCATCCTGATTTAACTTTCTTGATTATCTTATTCTTTTGACCGACATGCTCATACTGATTACATTCTTGTTTAGTATCAACAATCTTGATGCTGAATGATTGACTTTGAAAGCTTGGGCATAAGCATGTGTCTATGAACCCGACTTCACTGGAACGAGGCTGCAACACCGACGTTTAGATCTGCATTTAAAGGTTAGTGATAAACAACAGATATGGATGATATGTCTTTTTCATTCATCGATTTAATGTTGCAATAACCACCGGTTCCTCATTTTACAGTATAAATATTATACCTGTGATCAGATAGGTTCAAAGAACCTTCTTGACAGGGTTTCGCGGCTGTACTAGCTTGTTCTCATTACCGGGATGTCTCAAAGCAAACAACACGGTATGAGTAAATCGGATAGTTACTATCTTTCTGATTAAGTTGTCAATTAATTTATTGGACCAAATCGATATCAAGTTAAGCTCGATTCATATAGAATCTTGTAAGTCACCTACCGCAGATCTGTTTGATGTTGACTCTAAGGATTTCCATTCGTCACTGTGAAACTAAAGAGTATCACTTTGAATGTTCTGGCAAGATCTCAAGGATAATGCGTATGACTCTTTGATACTAAATGTTGTATATTGATGAGCAACAAATGTATTTGACATGAATTGTGTCCTAATGAGATTTATATTGATGATCTCTTCTGGCTCTAGACTCGATTGTTGCAAAAACTATTGTGTTTTAGTAATCGAGGCTGGAGCTGACTGCCACCTATTCAATATCAATAATCTCGGAGTGAGATGTCAATAGATAACGTGTGTATCTCCATGACAAATGAGACAAGTATCTGTTGAGAGAAACTTAAATGGTTAGGAAGGGTTGTGTATTGCATCACTAGGTCCATGACGGCTTTCTTCAATACCAATAATCATCTTTGTGATTTTAATAGATTATGTATTGACCTAGTTTCTGCCTAAAGTATGTAGAGGGCTTCTTTCTTTTCACCCTTTATCCATACATTTCTTTTTCATTCTTCACCCCCTTCAATGTTTACCAAGACGTCATCACTACCACCATGTTGTGCTTGTTCCAGTGATAACTCATGTCTTAGTCCACATTATTTCCTTATTCTTATTCATCTCCAAATCATACCTAAGGACTTCTATTTTAACAATGAAATGTCCACTGGTAGATCCCTCCGGTTCTGGTTGGATCATAGGACTTATACCTAACCTTAACCACCTTATGACTTCATCGACGTCGTGAGTTAATTGGTTGTTTGGTATAGTGATCGAAACCATAAAACCTTGAAAATCAATCAAAGTGTTTGATAGAAATCAAGACGTTTAAACACTTTGAGAGTTTCATTCTTTTGAAATACTCCCTTTACACATGTGCATCGAGATTCCAAATTGTTTTGCATATGTGGGTAGAAGTTGTGCACTTAGAGTCTTAAAGATTACATTCTTCTAGATCACATTGTATCCTCTTATTTTAAATATAAAATCTTTTAATATTTGAAATACCAACTTATTAAAATGACATTTTGGTAAAAGCTTGTAGGGAGAAAAATGTATACATAGCATGAAATATGGAACATTTTCTGTTTGCTCCCCTTCAACAATATATGCGGGATACCACAGAATTGAAAGTTTGACATTACAAGGAAAAATTATATGACACCACAAATATGTTGAAAATGGAGTTAGATGCCTTGTTGAATAGTGTATATTGTGATTTGACATTGAAATACCACATTTTAATTGCACTAAATGTTTTTGGATACATAAAATTAACATTTATAAGATGTACCCAAAATACATTAAAGGCTTTGGTTTTTAAAAGCTCCCCCTCAAAAACTGATTCACTTATAAAAATGACATTTTTGAGACAATCGTACCAATTGTTAAATATATTGAGGAAGGGAGTGTTGAACACACAATTTTAACAAATACCACATACATTTTGAAAGATACCACAAATAATATAGTATATATTAGCAAGATACCACAAAAAGTATTTAAACAATTTGACATTGAAAGTGCTTTTTAAAAGTTGTGTTCAACGGTTTTAAAGGCCACATGCTAGAAGACTTCTCTTCTATTTGTAGTAGTAAACGCACTTATACGTACACTCCCCTAACATTTAAGACTGGGTTACAGTCTGAAGTAACTGTAAGCCATTGTCATGAGCTCGTAACTTTTGAAAGTTTTGTAAAGGAGCTCAAGACTCGAGAAAATTGACTTTCTCATTGACATGATAAGTTATCTTAAAAGATATAGTTTCCTTACATTTGAGTTCGAGTTTTGCACTAAAATGTACATAAGTCATTAAGAAAATTTAGAAAGGACATGTTTTAAAACGTTTGAACTCTTGCTCGAACTTCATTTACACACCCGTGTCAATGTTAATCGACATTTCTAGGTGTGTAAATGTTTCGAAATTCCATGAGAACATGTCGAAGAAGATTCTTTTTGGTATTTTGAAAATTTTGATTTTGTATTTTGCTATTTAGATTTTCTACCCCCTTAATTTTTGTATTTTATGTTTATGTTTTATATTTTTTTTTTTCTTTTTTAAAAATATTTTATACAATCAATATAAAGAGGAAAACAAAAATATTTATAAGTCAAAGTTTTCCATCTAGCAGTGACAGTTTGTTGCTAGGAGTTGAAGTAGATTGAAGTTGAAATTGGTTGATATTGCTGTATATGGGATGGCCATCTGTGGTGTAAACAACAGAAGACTTTGAAACAACGTGATTTTCTCCATTGCATATTCGTCGAACAAAGGACCGAATAAACATTCCAACTCTATCATTGATGTCATGACTATCATATATGCTGTAGGAACTTCTGTTTACGCTGTGGTGTGAGGCTTGAACCATTTTGTTCAAACATCATTTAACATTGAGGTTCGAGGCTTGAACTGTTGTGTTTCAACCGTATAGACATGAGGTGCGGAGGGCTTTGAACGTGTTGTTGAACGTCTAATGTTTTATGCATCAGTTTAAATCCCCTGAGACTTTATTCTAGTCGACTATATCTTGTAAAACATAGCTATTCCTTGTGGACCTTGGTCTCCCAGATATCACATTTTCTTTTTTAAAAAGCATTGGTTTCTATCATCTATTGAAAGAAGTACACTGCCGAGTCAAATGATGGGTTTGTTCCTGCTGAACAGTGATAGATGTACATTGCACTTGAATCAAGTGTTTGTTTGTATTCATTAAGGTTTAGTGATATCAGTATTGGCAACCATTTGAGGGTTTCATGTCAAACTTGCCCGTGCAGAGTTCGAAATATCTTTCCTGTAGGAACCCACCTAAGACCAACAGTTTTGAAAATTCTACCTGTGGGTTTCCACCTTTAAGATAGATCTAGGAGATAGTTTTTATACATAGCGGAAGCTTATGGAGCGAAAGCCTATGTCCGGTAAGATCTGCCTACTAGGTTCTCGATGAGTATGAATCTTCTGATCTAAGGGTTTTGCAACTGTTTCTAGTTTATGGGATTTGAATCTTAGCACCGAATTCCACCTCTTTCAGGGAATTTTGTATTTACAAGCATCATGAATTGCATTAAAAACACATTTTCTGTAATGTAGCACATAACAAAGTGTTTGGATCCCAAAAAAACCCAGAATTCTGAGTTTTCTGCTTCGAGAACAGTTGTAATTGTACGCAACTACTCTTTGAAGTAGGTAAATAATATAGTCTCTTACCTTCAGTGCTCTAGGTTTTGGTTTGCTACCATTAGTAGTATTTTGTTAATTAGCAGAAAGGCATACATAGATTTTAAATTCCTGTCTTTTTTGTGTCTTTTACTTTAGCATTTCTCTAGTTAGTGGATTAGACCATGTCCTTGAAAAAACAAATCTTGCCTCATGTTCTTAGAATTATCTTGATTGCTAGAAGCAATCACGTGATCGGTTTTGCCAAAGCATTATTCTCTTCTTTAGGCAAATAATACTGAGATGTGACTGGTTTTGACAAACATGTTTTTTCACATCAATTGGGGAGGCAAACCGTGGTTTTGAAATTTTAGGTATTCAAATTTAAAGACAGTCAGTTGTCTAACAATTTGATGGTTTTCTGAGTGGGTGTAAAAACGGTTTCCCCACTATGATGGTTTTGCAAACTTTTATCATATTTTTCTTTTTAAAACTTTCTTAAGTATTTTCAAGAACCAAGCAATTGCAATTTTTTTTCTTGAATCTGAGCTTTCAAATCAGCATTTTAAGTAGACTTATTGTTCAGTTAGACAATCAGAGAGTCATTATGGTATTTGCTCTGAACTCATGTCTTTTTGATAGAATCATAACGATCTTTGTAAGTCTATTTCAAATGCTCATTATAGCAACATAAAGAGTTTAAATGGACCTTATGATGAATGATGGTGATGATAATCAAGTGCTAAACCCTTGTTTAGCCACAAAACCCAAGCTTGCACTTAATAAACCCTAACTTTCTTTTACTTGAGAAATGAATGGAAATGGTGATTCAATGCTTGCAAATGCCTTAGTATACCTTAGAATAGATGTATATAGAAGTGTATGGATTGTAGAAAATTTTGTATGGATTTGGTTGGGGTACTAGTTTGAGCCGTGAGCTATTATGATCAAAAAGAGAGATTTGTTTGATTTTTTTGTTAAGTGTAAAGTGTAAGTGTTATACTTGTTACTTCTCTTTATGTAATGTATAAGTATGGTGCAAGTAATGGGTCTAGGAGTCAAAGTAAGGTGCAAAGCATGGTTCTTAGTCTTAGGTATGGCCACAAGAGTTAAAAGGACAAGCATGGTTTTACTTACATGAAGTATGGTGCTCATTTGACCAAGTTGTATGTCTTATCTTACTTTTCATGTATATAATTGTATATAATGCATGAATTTCGGTGGAACAAAGATATACATGCTATATTTATGTAATTTTGTGTATTGGGTATAAAAGTGGGTATTTGTTGAAGCGTAGGAAAGTTTTTGTGGTTCCGGGAGTGCCTAAACGCAATTTATCGCGAAACGTATACACTTTACGTATCCGATAAAAATAAAATGAACAAAGTTAATAATTATCCTTAAAATAATTATATAACCCTTGCTTGATGTAAACATTTAATTGCTTGATGCCCGTTTACATTGAACGCTAATTTTTGGCGTACGCGATTTAACTTAACGTTTACAATTTAAAGCAAACACGTACAATACCAAAAATAAATAGTACATTTATTGATGTCGTCAAAGGCTTGAAAACACAGGGTGTTATAAACATCGTACTTATGAAAGTATCATCATCTTGACCAAAGAGTGACATAAATGCTCGTTTAAATCCATGTTCGATACGGGTTCCTTTTAAGTCTTCTTTAGAAAGAACCCGAAGGTGTAAATGAAAAGAACGAAAATATGCCATTCAACTCTCTTTTGCTTTTGACATTTTATATTTTATTGCTTGCACATTTTTTGTTTCTGAACTCGAAGAAATCGTTTCTTTCGTTTCTATTTATATGATTTGTTATGAGATGAATACGGATCTTAAGTAGATAAAATGATTTGTTGTGGGTTGTTATTCTAAAAAATCATTATTGACGTTAAAGTACTTGAGAATAATTAACGATTATTAGAAAATTTGAAATAAGGACTAAAAAGGATTACAACTAAAGGTTAAGTAAAAACAATTTTGAAAAGAAAGAAAGAAAAAAAAACAAAAATTAAAGTGAAAAAGTTTTGAAAAATAAAGGTTAAAATTAAAAATGTTGTAAAACTTAAAATTAAAGGTGTAAAAGTGTTTAAAAACTAAAGGCTAAAAGTGAAAATGTTTGTTAATTAGGAGTTAAAAATGAAAATTTAAAAACAAGTTGAACCTTTATTTGTAAACCTACCAAAATGGATTTGAATCATTACTATACTTGAACCTTTTCAAATTAATAAACCCTTTTAAAAAGCTTTGAACCCTTTTTCATTTAGCCAATCAAAATTGCTTTTTGAACTTTATAATTACTAGTTCATGTTGACGTATGCATGAAAGATTAAAAAGATCTTCTTCTTCCTATGAAACGTGACGTAGGGTTGTAGGATTACAAGTTTCGATTCGGTATTATTTAACAAAAATGAAGCACGATATGATAATGTATGAATGATTGCGATTCTAATGATATACGTTATAAGACCTACGAATGACGAAACTTGAAATCCAAAAAACCCGAAACAAGCTTAAACCGCATATGTCAAACCGCATATGTCAAACCGTATATTAGTTTGGACAAACCGCAATTTTGGAGTTATATCAAACCGCATAAAACTTGCAATCAAACCACACTTTATATGGAACCAAACCGCACATTTAGTTTATCAAACTGCACATTTAAGTTGAGCTCATTCCACATAATATGATCAAACCGCACAATTTGAAACCAAACCACACAATTATTTATATCAAACCGCACCTTAAATGGCTTAAACCGTAGGTTTTGGTCAAACTGCAGAATTATGAATCAAACCGCACTTTTAGTTAGATCAAACCGTAGGTTTTTCGAGTCAAACCGCATAAACTTTGCCAAACCACACCAAGCCAAACCGCATATTTTTTCAAAAAAAATGGTAATATTTAACTTTGAAAAATAAGCTATGAAAATAAGCAGTATGGAAGCTAGACTGGTTATATATATAAAAGTACAAACCAATTTTGAAGAAGAAGCTTAAAACCTTAATAAGCTTGAAATAAGCTTGAAATAAGCTAAAACCTCAAAGTAAGCCTAGAATAATAAGCTTGCGAGAAGCTGTTCTAGACCAAATAAGCCACATATTATTTTTGTAGAGGGGTTAATACACAAAAAAGTTACTAAAGTTTGGCCAAATGTAAAGAAAAGAAACAAAATAAGCTGAGTGAAAAGAAGCTCAACAACTAACAAAGTATATCAAAGAAAACTAAGCCACGTGAAGATTGTTTAAAGCAGTAACATTATGCAAAAAGTAACTAATAATCGGTGACAATTATAAGCCCATAAGAAGGTTTCAAGAGAAACTATTTTAAAGCCTAAAATGAAAAAAGAAGCTACGAAAAGAAAATAAATAGAAGGAAAAAATAAACTGAGTGGAAATAAGCCCTAATAAGCTATACGAAATAAGTTTAAACACCCACAAAAATAATCACTAAATCCACTCGTGGCTCATGATACCAAATGTTATCCCAAATATTATCCACTTCACAGCAATAAGCAATAAGCCTAAACTAATAAGATAGAAAAGAGAGAAGAGAAAATGGAAGATGTATTAGAGAGAAGAAAAGAGTAAAGGGTCTTTACACATATGAAAACATACACATGGAATGACCAACCCCCTCTCCATATGGAGAGGGGTATTTATAGTCCAAGCCATAAGATGGCGTCGGGCTTTGATTATTTGGGTCGGGCTTGGCTTGTTGTTGGGCTTTGGCCCAAAACAAGGACAAGATTAGCTTAAATTCCAAGCCCGTTAAACCCGACTAGCCTATTAAAATACAAGACTATTAATTACAAGATGACCGATAACATTATTGCTTGACTTATATAAAAATAAGACAAACAGACCCTGGTAAAATTTATGTCTATGGAGCTTCTTGAAAGCTATGATGGCTTAATAGAAAAAGTATATTCCTGGTTGCAAGCTGAGGAAATTGCCTCGAAAGGAAAACCAATCACGTTCGTAGATAGAAATGCGGGGGAAAAGCCTTTAAAATAAAGACCATGGGAAGGCCCCGATAAGAAAAGTAAAGATGGACAGGACAGGTACAACCCCTACAAAGAGCATAACCCAGGGATCCTGCAAACTCTCACAAAGAGCCCTAGAGAAATCCTAACCACCAAAAAAGTGGGAAAGACATTCATTGATGCGGTCGTCGTAAGACTTTAACAAGAAGTTTTACAACTCCCTAGCCAAAGTACCTAACCGTTGTAGTAGTAGTATAGGCAAGACTCGGGGGTTTTTATCGTTCTCTAAGGGAATAGGTTGGGAAGGCTTGATCACGGTCTAACAGAATTCTAGGGGTTGAGAGAAGATTGTTTTTATGTTTTTATACTTTATAGAAAGCAGGTAAATCTATGGTTTATGAGGTTGTTTGTTTGACTAATAACTAAACTAATATCTAATCTACTGGTGATAACTTTATGATAATTAAATGTATTTACTTAATCATGCATTACTTATCAGATTATTTCTCCTAATCCTGTTGCCTTATCACACTTGTGATGTAATGTGTAAGTATTTCCTAAGTTATGAACGAATTACACGAATTCGTCGTCTATTTAATATTCTGTTAAGGCAAAGCATAAGTAAGGAAGTATGAAGACTATTACAAGGCCCCTAAGAGTATATTAAATGCGTGTGAAATACCTTAAGAGGGATCAACCATATAAGAGGCAATGTAATATGAAGACTGTTACCCTATGGTATCCTTTCTACGCACTCGCGTTTCCTTAGATGTGTCAACAACGATATAGACAAAAGCTGGTTTTCTAAGGCCTAACGAGCACATTCATCAACAAGAAGCAACAGTAAAAGGATCTACAATCTCACTTTCATGCAATCATAATCAAATACAAAAGAGGGTTTAGACTCGCATGTTATAAATAAAGTAAGAAGATAAATCAATCACACAACACATAGACATATTGAATGATTAATGATAAATAACCTTACTTGAATTAAAACATGGATCCAAGGTAGTATAATAGGGTTTTGAGGCCCTATATATGACCTATGAAGCTGCTACAAGGACTAGGGTTCGTGTCCCTAAGCTATACAAAGTTATCCAAAAAGTTACACCCTAAAACCCTAAAAAGGGTTGTGTATTTATAGGCATATCGACGCAACGACGTCGCTTAATGCATCTGACGCCGTCGCCACGTAGATGGTTCTAGATTCACTTTAAGTCAGCTACGTTGTGACGCCATCACCAATATCCAGACATCGTCACCAGATAGATTATGACGGCATCGCTTTATGCCTGCGATGCCGTCTCTACGCTCTGAGAACAATACTTCTTGGTTAATCTTGGTGCAAGTCCGTAATCTCGACCGTTTCTTCTCCAAATGAGCCCAAGTTACGTGTATTTCCTCCAAATGCCATCCAAGTGCTAAAAACCTAAAAACAAATGATTAAGCACATAATCTGGGCATATTTGCATGACTTTGAGGGTTAAATAACCCCGGAATAGTGTATAAAATGACACCTCATCAAATACCCCTACACTTGGGATTTGCTTGTCCTCAAGCAAATGGGCTTTTCTACCTAGATAATAACAATATAAGGATCATTTAACTTACTCTTTAGATGTATTTTACAACACAACCTTCTAGACCTCGTAATTAAAAGCATGGAAAGTACATACTAGAACCTCACATAAGTGTTTGGGATTCTCTCTTTCTCTCGGGTGTATAATAAATTATAACATAATGGGGAAACGGAAAATCAACACTCATTACCTATCATAGCATATAAATTACCATAGGCTTGGTAAAGGATCAAACCTCTACCGCTAGGCGCAAGCATTATTCATTACAATCTAAGAGGTCTTTTAAAGGGTTGCGGGGTGTAGGTGTAAGATAACATATATGGAAACAGAAACGGATGAGATACATTTGGGTGGATTTGGGTAAATTTGGAGTGGAAAGGTTAGCTAATTATTTGTACTAATATACGCTGGTCTGGTTTCTAAGCCAAGAATCGGACGAATATATACAAACTCTATACAACTCTACATCAATCTATTTCTTTTTTCTTTTCTGTTTTTTTTTTTTTTTTTGAATAACATAATACATCATAACTTGGGGTTTATAACACGTACCCCTACACTTGAGCTTTTACATACTCGATATTTACAATCTAACTAATGACCCATATTGAGGTGGATCGAAATAACATAGAGATCATCTAACAAACATATGGGGGTATTAATTTAACTTTTCTTCCTAATTCTTCCACAAAATAAATACTACCATGAATCCCAATCATCCCAAAACTGTATTTACAAGGATAAGGACTTAGCAACCGTGTACTCAAATAATTAACTTGGATTAAAACAATAATGCACTAAAAATGAGTACATACAAGGGAGGCTAAGGTGATTTAGGTTTAACGATTGGTTTAAGGGTGACAATGCTCTTCATTAATAGTCCGACTTAACTAGAAAATTATGAGAACCGTGAAAAAGGATAGGCTCGAAGGGTTGTACTAGGGGTATCCTATACTAAAAATAAGTGCATGGCAAGGGTGTGGGATAGTTACATGATCGGTGTAACCATCATAACAATTACAGGTTTAAAATATAGGTTAATCCTAATGCCTCTTATCAAGCAAATCCTAATACTCACTATGCGGTCTCGGGATACATCACCAAAACAAGTTCTAGAATTTAATATACTACCGACACACTCATATAATTTAATACCGATCTCAATGCTCCAGAAAAGGCGACAAAACCACATATACACATCTGTAATGACATAATAGACACACATGATTGCTCACTCCTTAACTTAAGAAAGCTAAAGGTATAAACTATCTTGGGTATCAATAATGGATACCCGAATTTCTATTGATCTAAAGGTTAACCTCACATTTTTTGGGTGTAATTTTGAGGGTATTTATGCTAATCATACACATTCCTATCCATGAGACGGTATTAATACTTGGTTTTCGTCGGTATATGTCATAGAAAATTTTAAATTTGGGTCAAAATTACCTTTTAATGCTATGTTTCGATATATTACCCAACATTTTAAGGAACAAGGCAAATGGAAATTGAAGGAATAGTTTCTAAGACTTATTTCCCCTATACTTAAGTTGAACATTGTCCCCAATATTCTATAGAAGTACCCATAAAAATGAATAAATGGAAAAGAAAACAAGTAAAAGAAACTAGTACTCCCCTGATTTGCTCAATAATAGAGAAGAAACATGCGATAACTGGTTAAATCGTCCTCCAAGAGTCGTCAAATGAAACTTCCTAAGAACTTCCAAGCTTCTTCTCGTCAAATATAACCTGTAATCATAGACAAAGAAAACTATACCAAGCATAAAATCGGCAGGATAGATATATATATATATACAACATGAGTTTAGGGTTTCGACTCTACGAAAGCAGTAAAGATAGATGAAGTATGATATAATTGTAGTTTATGCAAGTTTACAAAAGACTTAAAAAGTTAAAAATATGCACATTTTATTTTTCAATAAATTACGTAAAAATTCGAATTTTTACATAGCTAAGACAAGCGACACCATCAGGATATAATCATGACGTCATCTCCAGCGTCTGTGAAAATTTCTTTTTCATTTTTAATGAGAAATTTCTTGCACGTAATTTTTATAAGTCAAAACTAAAGAAAGCACTGCATAAAAACCTGGAGTTAATCATAACAATTATATGACTCGAAACTGACGCGAATTAATCTAAATAATTTATTTTAAATGTTTGAATTTGGTTCTTAAAAACCGGATATATTTCCCCTACACTTATTTTGTTGCAAAATACCTTTGATTGCAAATAAGACGATGTTACAAACAAACAAAGCATGATTACAACTAATTCAAACATAATAAAAGAAACAATAAATAGTTAAAACACAAGACACTCCTAATATGCAGGAAAAGTAAATATTGGGTTGCCTCCCAAAAAGTGCTTTTCTTTATTTACGAGTCTTATAGCTAGACTCGAAGTCACACGGTCTTACGTGACTTCTTGAATGATCACATGTCCATAATGAGCCATTCTTTCATACTTTCATCTACTTGGTATTCAGAACCTAGGTTCAAACAATTCTTGTACATAAATTTGTTCTTTTCGTATGCATTCTTGAACTTGTTAGTTAGATCTCTTTGACTTAACACAAGGATGGGTGGAATCTTACTCCATAAAATGTGCCCCCAACGTTTAAACTTAAGTATAGTGTGGGGCATCTGGAATGTGTAATTATCAAAGATCATATTGAAAGACTTTAATCCCTTAGTGGAATCATATTCGAGTTTAGTAATTTTCCTAAAGGGTTAGCCCATCACGACTTCAGCTTAATCTATTAGAATAGACTCTCCTATGTCTTCCAAGACCAAAAAATCCGTGATGTAGGTGAAGCTGCCTACAAACACGTAGACATCCTTAACAATGACTACTAAGTTTCTCCTTGTACTTTCTAATTCTTATAGCATTATAGTGTTGTAGGCTTTATGTGTGATGATGTTTATTTGGTAAGAATGGGTCAAAGTAGGCGACAAACTTCATAAATCTGATCATACATTGGAATGCCAGGTCATCCCCATCAAAACTATTAATTACCTTTTCACGGCGTAACATTCCAACATTCTCGTACTCAATCAATTCATTAAGCACTTCACCGTCATCCGAATCATTATCTGAATGAGGAAAGGGAGAGACAAGAGGTGTGTCTACCAATTCATCATCGGACTCAAGGTCATTCACATTGGTCTCATTAGGATGATTGGCAAAGTTGCTAAGAAATTGTTCAATACTCTCTAAGCGAGAGTCGACAAAGGCCGAAATTCTTTGTAGCTCATGGAGCTCTTGGACGGCTTGTACATAAAGCATAGCTGGTAGGAAAGGACGATTATTGGTTGGTGGTGGATTCGCGTTCTCCATAATGAAGAATGGAATAGTCATTAGGGATTACGAACAAACACACAAAGAAAAGATAGACTACGAGAAAGCTAATATGCAGAAATTAAAGTTCTTACTTGAAAGGATTCAAGCGAGTAGAACTGAGTTAAATTATGATCAAAACCTAACTATTCCCCGGCAGCAGCGCCAAAAACTTGATGCGGTCGTCGTAGGACTTCAACAAGAAGTTTTACAACTCCCTAGGCAGATTACCTAACCATTATAGTAGTAGTATAGGCAAGACTCGGGGGTTGTTATCGTTCTCTAAGGGAATAGGTTAGGAAGGCTTGATCATGGTCTAACAGAATTCTAAGGGTTAAGAGAAGATTATTTTTGTGTTTTTATACTTTATATAAAGCATGTAAATCTATGGTTTGAGAGGTTGGTTTGTTTGACTAATAACTAAACTAATATCTAATCTACTGATGATAACTTTATGATAATTAAATGTATTTACTTAATCATGCATTACTTATCAGATTATTTCTCCTAATCTTGTTGCCTTGTCACACTTGTGATGTAATGTGTAAGTATTTCCTAAGTTATGAACGAATTACATGAATCCGTCGTCTATTTAATATTCCGTTAAGGCAAAGCAAAAGTAAGGTAGTATGAAGACTATTACAAGGCCCCTAAGAGTATATTAAATGCGTGTGAAATACCTTAAGAGGGATCAACAATATAAGGGGTAAGGTAGTATAAAGATTTTTACCCTATTGTATCCTTTCTACGCACTCGCGTTTCCCTAGATGTGTCAATAGCGATACAGACAAAAGCTGGTTTTCTAAGGCCTAACGTGCACATTCATCAACAAGAAGCAACAGTAAAAGGATCTACAATCCGACTTTCATGCCATCATATGTAAATACAAAGGAGGGTTTAGCCTTACATGTTATAAAGGAAGTAAGAAGATAAATCAATCACACAACACATAGATAGAT
This sequence comes from Tanacetum coccineum, assembly GCA_026074375.1. Classification (NCBI taxonomy): domain Eukaryota; kingdom Viridiplantae; phylum Streptophyta; class Magnoliopsida; order Asterales; family Asteraceae; genus Tanacetum; species Tanacetum coccineum. The sequence continues at coordinate 23,798 of BQNB010052952.1, forward strand.
TAAATGATTAATGATAAATAACCTTACTTGAATTAATACATGAATCCAAGGTATTACAATAGGGTTTTGAGGCCCTAAATATGACCTATGCAGCTGCTACTAGGACTAGGGTTCGTCTCCATAAGTTATACAAAGTTATCCCAAAAGTTACACCCTAAAACCCTAAAAACGAGTTTGTATTTATAGGCATATCGACGCGACGGCGTCACTTGATGCTTCTGACGCCGTCGCCACATAAATGGTTCTAGATTCACTTTAAGTCGGCTATGTTTTGACGCTGTTACTAATATCTAGACACCATCATCATATAGATTACGACGGTGTCGCTTTATGCCTGCGACGCCGTCTCCACGCTTTGAGAATAATACTTCTTGGTGAATCTTGGTAAATCTTGGTGCAAGTCCGTAATCTCATCTGTTTCTTCTTCAAATGTGCCCAAGTCACATGTATTTCCTTCAAATGCCACCCAAGTGCTAAAAACCTAAAAACAAATGATTAAGCATATAATCTGGGCATATTTACATGATTTAGGAGGTTAAATGACCCCAAAATAGTGTATAAAATGACACCTCATCATTCATAAAACCTCCCAAAATGATATCCAAAGCCAGAGATACGTCTTAATATTGTGAGTTCCACTAAGATTTCGGCCACGATACTAACGCTTGCAGAGAACTGAAGAACCAGATACAAGAGGCCATCAAATCAGGAAAGTTGGCACATTTGGTGAAAGGAATCAGAAAAGGGAAAGCTTGGTTAACAGATACTCAGCTTGGAGAATGGGTAACATCAGCCGTAAAGACAGAGCCAGTCACGAAAGGGAAATAGGAGCCAATCTTAATGATAGGGGTAATTTGCAACCGCTTGAAAAGGAAAGAACCTTCGAAAATAAAAAGCGTAGAAGAAATGATATTCCTACCTATTCAAAATAGATTCATATCCGTAGACCCCCTCCTTATAAGATTGCGTTTATATGGAAGACAAGTTGGTAGAGTATTGCTAGATGGAGGAGCCGCATGCGATATAATATATGAACACTGCTTTTTGAAGCTCATAAAGGAAGTAAGAGAAAGGAGGAAGGACGTCTACAACGCTATCAGGTTTATCCGGAGAGCAGGTCAATCCTTTAGGAGAAATTAGCCTCTTAATAACCGTGGGGGAGGCCCCACACCATAGGAGTGAATAGATCACATTCCTAATAGAGCGATCTGACTCTCTCCAAAATATGCTTTTCGACATAACCGCAATTGCAGAATTAGGAATGATACCATCAACAATGCACTCTGCGATCCTATACCAGTCGGAGGAGGGACCCAGAGTCATCATGTCTGAATATCAAGACATAAGGAGATGTGAGCAAGCCAGGAGATTAAAAAAGTCACTCTCCCAAGTTCCTCCCGAAGTTTCTGAATGTGTCAACCTGGAAGAAAAAATAATAGTTAACCCGAAATACCCTGAGTATGCCATAACCATCGAAAGACAACTCCCATCAAATTTAAAGAAATAGCTAGTAAAGCTGCCCAGAAACAATGCAGACATCTTCGCTTGGAAATACTCCGATATGACGGGGATACCCAGAACACTCAAGATAGGGAGTGAAATCTTTGTTACCGAGCACAAGTTAAACGAGAATAAGAAGATTACTCCGGTACAACAAAAGAAAAGAGGGATGACCCCCGAACGAAGTGCCACAGCATCCAAGGAGGTCGAGGAACTAAAGAAAGTCAGAATACTTAGAGAAACAAGATACCAAACATGGGTGGCCAATACGGTGATGGTTAAAAAGACCGACGGAGCCTGGAGGATGTGTGTTGACCTTACAAACATCAATAAAGCCTGCCTAAAAGATTGTTACTCACTATGAGAAATAGATTGGAAGGTAAACTCACTCTCCAATTTCAATCTCAAGTGCTTCTGAGACGCATACAAGGGCTATCACCAAATACAAATGGCAAAAGAAAACGAGCACAAAACAGCTTTCCATGCCCCAAAAGGAGTGTACTGCTACAGAAAGATGCCTTTCGGGCTCAAGAACACAGGAGCTATGTACCAAAGCCTAGTGGACAAAGTTTTCAAACATTAAATTGGAAGGAACATTAAGGCCTACGTAGATGACATGGTAATAAATAGTATGGATGAACAAGACATGCTGGAAGACATACAAGAGACATTCAAAAGATTACAAAAAATAAACATGAAACTGAATCCTAAAAAATGCTCTTTTGGAATGGAGGAAGGCCAATTCCTAGGACACATAGTGTCAAAGCGAGGCATCAAAGCTAATCCAGAAAAAATCCAAGCGCTAAGATGTCTCAAACGGCCTAAAACTATTAAGGATGTATAAAGCTTGAATGGAAAACTCGCAGCCCTCAACAGATTCCTATCCAAGAGTTCAGAAAAATCCTTAACTTTCTTCAAAACATTGAAGGGGTTCCTGGAGAAAAAAGACTTCACATGGACAAAGGAAGCAGACAAAGCCTTTGAAGAAATGAAGAAGTACATAGAAAAACTCCCCACCCTCGTGGCACCAAAAGCTGGTAAAGGTCTGATTGTATACCTCGCAGCCTTAAAGGAGTGCATAAGTCCAGTCCTAATGGCATAAAGAGGGAAAGATCAAAGACCTATATATTTTGTAAGTAGAGTGCTATAAGGATCCGAGCTAAATTTCCCAACCATGGAGAAGTTAGTGCTCACCCTGATTCATGTAGTAAGGAGACTTAAGAGATACTTCCAGGAACACAAGATAACGATTCTAACTAACAAACATATAAGACTCTTGTTGTTAAAACCATAAAAATCAAGGAGGGTAGCCAGATAGGCTATAGAGCTCAGAGAACATGAGATTGAATTAAAACCAAGAAACGTGATCAAAGCACAGATCCTTGTAGATTTCCTAGAAGAAACTCAAAAGGAGGATGATGAAATAGACCTCCAAAGCATAGAAGAGAAAGGAAAACACACACGATGGAAACTATATACTAACGAAGCATCAAGTAGTGACGGCTCCGGGGCCGGCTTAATGATAGTTAGCCCAGAAGGCATGGAATTTATCTATGCCTTAAAGTTTGAATTTATGGAAACCAACAATGAAGCCGAATACGAGGTTGTCATAGCAGGCCTCCTAATTGCCAAAGAAATGAAAATAGAAGAAATCATAGTGTTCGTAGACTCTCAACTTATAGCCAACCAAGTTAATGGATCTTACGAAGCAAAACATCACCATATGAAACAATACCTCTAAATAATAAAAGAGCTACTAGGGAGCTTCCAACACTCGGAAGTTCAATATATAAGAAGAAACCAAAACAAGAAAGCAGACACACTAAGAAAGCTGGCGTCACTAACAATCGAGCACCTGACTAAAAAAGTACTAGTGGAAAAGTTGGCAAATAAATCAATCTATGAAAAGAGAGTAGCAGAAGTAGCCACAAAAGAAGATAGCTGGATAAGTCCCATAATAGAATACATCGTTAGTGGCATTCTACCTGCAAGTAAGAAATTGGCAAGAAAAATCAGGGTAAAAGCCCTGATCTATCAGATCATCGATGAATTCCTTTACAAAAGATCTTTCCTCACCCCCTGGTTAAGATGCATAGGCCCTAAACAGGCGAGGAGCATGATTAAGGAGATTCATGGAGGGTCCTGTAGTTTACATGCTGAACCAAGATCAATCGTAGCAAAAATAACAACTTTAGGATATTACTAGCTATCCATGCACAGAGACACAGCAGAAATCATCCAGAGCTGCGATGCATGTCAAATTTACTCTCCAGTCTCTAGGCTATCGAAGCAAGATATGACCTCTGTTACGGCAGCATAGCCCTTCATACAATGGGGCATTGACATAATAGGCCCCCTACCAGAGGCCCCAGAAAAAGTAAAATTCCTGATATTAGCAGTAGATTACATCACTAAATGGGTGGAAGCAAAGCCTTTAACAAGCGTCACAAGAAAACATGTGGAAAGATTCGTATGGGAACATATCGTATGTCGCTTCGGAATACCACAAATGATTGTATCAGATAATGGAAAATAGTTTGAAAAAAGGAGTGTTCCCACACTTTTTGTGAAAGACTTAAAATCAAACAAGCCATTACTTCTGTATACCATCCACAAGCCAACGGCCTGACAGAAGTCACAAACAAAGAAATAGTCAAAGAACTGAAAAAAGGCTAGGAAGGACACATAAGGGGTGGACAGATGAGCTCCACCAAGTCCTCTGGGCTCACAAAACCAGTCCAAAAAGGAGAAACAGAGAAACCCTATTAAGCCTCACTTATGGAACATAAGCGGTATTACCAAAAGAAATCAGCTTACCAACAAAAAGAATAAAGAAAGTAAACTTTACGCAGAACGCAAAAGATCTAAGGATAAACTTGGAAAACCTAGAAGAAAGAAGAGAAATAGCAACCATCAAGGAGGCAGCATATTACAACAAAAAGGTCAGGCCATCGACGTACAAGCCCGGAGACTACGTACTTCGACTTAACGGTGCGAGCAAAATGGAATACACGGGAAAAATAGGACCAACTTGGGAAGGTCCTTACAAAGTGTTAGAAGCCGATAGCACTGGAGCTTACGTCCTCTCAACCCTCAAAGGGAGAATAATACCTAGAACTTGGAACGGAGTTAACCTAAGAAAGTACTACATGTAATAGCTTTTGAAGATATACAATTATCTACTTCATTCAAAAGACCTTCTTAAAGGAAACTATATTGGCCACACGCCTACATGCTACAACTCTTGAAATAGAAAACACTTTCAATCGCAACCAATTTTCATTAAGTGTCAAACACATAGATTTATCTCGAAACTCAGAAGGAAAAAAGAGGATTAGCTACCCACCACATAACTTTCTAGGAAAAAGATAAAACATATGAAAAAAAATTGCGCAAAAATATTAAAGGGAACTAAACAAGTCCCTAGCAAGGCCAATGCAAGAGCCATAAAAAATAGGGTATCTATAAACATAAGCATTACTTAAGCACAAAAGCATAAAGTATTATCAAAATGAGCATCAAGCCCTCCATGGCCAACATAAACCATGAGCAAAATAGATACGACCACCAAGGCCAAGCCAACAACAGAAGGTTAAATTGTCACTAAGAACAAAAAAAATAGGAAGTCAGATAAACGAACTTGAGGAAGGACCTGCACCAAGAGATTTGTGAAGGGGAAGAGAAGGGGGCTCCAAAGATTTAAGAAAGCCTAAACTCCTCCTCAAATGATAAGCCAAAAGATCCAAATAAGGAAATTCTACATGATAAAAGTCATCAACAGCTTTGTCATAAGCCTCCATGGCATTTAGATCATAATCCTTTATGTTTTCTAACTGAAAGCCTAAATCCATGCCATCAACCTCCTCAAAAGCTTATGCTCTACTAACAAGCATGGCTTCCTCAGCAAATTAGCCAACAAGTTACTAAAATAGTCTCTAGAAAGAAGAGTCTTCACAACATGAGGAAGCAAATCAGTAACCATCAAAGAGCGATCTTCATTAGCCAGGTCGAGTTTTTCCTTAAGGGCCTCCAACTCGGTTTTAAACTGGCCTCAGTAGCCAGCATAATAGCCTCTTTTTCCTCAAACTTACGACATTTGCCTCGAAGGGCCTCAACATCAGCCTCAAGAATCTTTTTAGAAGACTTAACCAAGTGAGACAATTCTTAAAGACTAGCAACATCCTCTGTTAGTTTCTTATTCTCAGCTTTCAGATCAGGAATAAAACCAACTTCATGAGCCAGAAACTTACCCCCGACACCCAACAGCTCAGCCTCCAACCTGGCAATAGTAGCAGTAGACTTCGACTTTTTACCCCCAAGCCTAAAATTTTCATCACGGATCCTTGAGGCCTCCACAGATAAAGAATGGACTTCCTTATTCAACATGGTGTTAAACATCATGAACTTTAAGGCAAACACATCATGGAAATTAGCTAGCTCAGGTAAAGAAAGGCCATCCAAGAGCCTCTAAATTTTAGGGTGATCAAGCCTACTAAGGATGCCATGGGACTCTCGGGCCTCAACATCACTTAGAAGAAATTGGAAGCAATTAAAAACCATGACAAAAAAAGAGAAGAAGAAACGTAGCTGAAACGGAAAGAAAAGAAACCTTGTAAAAAAGGATCAGAATCAACATTCTCTTTAGAACTAGCTAGGGGACCAACAAACCTAATACGTCTCCTAACAAAAACAGGAGAAGAAGCTACACCATCTAAGTCTTCAAACCTCCTCTTCTTAAGACCACCTGCTGAAGAACCAATAATCTTCTTACCTTTAAAAGACGAACCAACAAAAGTAGGCGCATCCATAATACCTCGTGGAGCAGAACATGCTGCCACGCTCGTCCCCTTAACACCCAAAATATTAGCATCTTCACTAGAAGTATTGGCAACAGGCACATCAGGGCTCCCCACAGGCAAGGGAGCACTAACCGGGTCAGCAGTGTTAGTGACATGGTGATTCCCTGGGTAATGAAGAAAATCTTGCTGGGTCATCTCTGAGAAAAAGAAAAAGCCAAGTCAAGAAGATAGTACAACTAAAACAAAAGAAAAGAAATCATATGAAAGCATACCCTGGCCATCAATAAAATTAGCTGGATGTAAAGGAGAACCCTCCCAAGAAAGAGCCAAGTCGGCCAGATAAAGGATAACCTCTAAGAATACGTTAGGCTCGACAGGATAACGCGATAAACGAGCTCGGAGAGACTCATTAAACGGTTCCTATAACACCCCGTATTTCAGGACAATGTACGACGTTGATAAAGTCGTTATTTTTTTTTGTATTGTACGCGTTTGTTTTTAATGGAAATCGTTAAGTTAAATTTAATCAATTCGAATTTTAAGTGGTCCCTTGACCCTTGTTAATCAAAACAGTCCCAAAACTGACTGGGCAGAAACTTATGAAAAGTTTACGTCTATTTGACCAAGTTAAACCCCTTAATTAATTATAAGAAAAATCACAGAGGTCACACATATTACTTAGTTTAACATATTCAAAAATTAGCCCTCAAATCCTTATGGTGATTTTATTAAAATTCAAACCCTAAAAGTAAAATTTTCGGAGTTGATTTCCAGAACTGACACTTTTTCTTGTAAATTCGAAAAACTGACCTTCCCTACCTCCAATTGACTTGAGGCCGGATTTTTCAGAAAGTATATTCGTTTTGCTACCCTTTAGACTCCAGAAACATAATAAAATCTATTTTTATCATTGAGTTATGATCTGTTGAACACAACCCAAAATTCTGCCTAGTTTTTAATTAAGAAAAACCCAATCAATTTCATGTTCTAATGTTCTTGTTCTTATTAATTATGATCAAAAACATAAAAATTTAATATGCTAACCTTACTAGATGAAGAAGAATGACACCAAGATGAACACGGATCAATACACCAAATAGAAGAAGAACTTTATTACTAGGATCACCCGAATGATTTAAAACTTCTAATCTTAAAATCTTCAAAACAACAATGGAGGATAATTTGACAGAGGAATTTGAGTGAATACTGGATGAGAGAGAGAGTTGGGGACGTGTAGTATTTATAGTGGTGAGGGGATAATCACCAATTAATTGTGCAGACAATTACACACTTGTTTCCAAAAGTATTTACACTCTATTCCTTAATTATCACAACTAAGTCAAATTTACCCTTTTTAGATATGCACAATAATTACTTCTAGATTTCTAATGATTATCTACTAAAAAAAATCCTTTATTTTATTTTATTTAAATACTTTATACCAAAATACCATTATTTCCAAAAATCCATAACTTAAGGTTTTTATTTTCAAATTCTTTTCATATACCATAGGTTATATTTCAAAATTAATATTTTGAAATGAAAAACTCAAATTTCAAAAATGCGGGTTTTACAATATTATTCATCTTTTGCTTAAAATTGTTAATTTGTCCAAAAACAATGTTTAGGTCATTGTTCTTGAAGTCTCCTTCCTTATACCAAGATAGTGAATGTCTTGATATTTATGTAATGGCTTTTATTCTAGCTGCTGGTGTCATTTTTGGAATAGGCCCCTTGAAATCCACCTTCCGCCTGGTTTCAATGTCCAACCCTCAATAGAAAATTTGTAACTGTTCATGTTCAATGATTTTATGTTCAGGACAATTATTGAGTGATTCGTTGAACCGTTCCCATGCAAGATGCAATGGTTCATTGGATTCTTGTTCAAAGTTTCTAATAGCATTAATTTTCTTGATAATTTGAGAAAGAGGGAGATATTTGCTTAGAAAAGCATTTTTGGAAAGGTCCTAGGTTGTGATCGATCTAGTGGACAATTGTTTCATCCACTATCTAGCCCTTCCCTTCAAGGTGAAAGGGAAATCCATTAGCATAACCTGGTCCCTGGATACTCTTAGAGAGTGGAAAAGGTCGATGATGTCTGTAATATTAGAGATGTGTTCGTAGGGATCTTCGTTCATGCTTCCGAAGAATATGTTTTCTTTTAATTCTTTGATACATTATCCCCAGAATTTGAATTTTATATTTTCTTCAAACGAAGGTTTAACAATTCCTGGCCCGCTGTCGTCCCTGACCTTTGTTAGGTAATCGTCGATAGTTGTCTCTGGTTGTCCTGCATTACTCATTTCTGCAAAAAAATGTAAATTTTTTAACAAATTTAAACTAATAAATTGTAGCTCCCAAGCAACGGCGCTAAAAACTTGATGCGTATTTTATTTTAAATATTTATTTACCAAGTTTTAAATTTATAAAACTCGATTCACCTGACAAACGCACTAACGGGTAGAGAACCCGATCATGAGTAGTGTAGAGATGGTAAATCCGAGGTCGTCCCAAGAGCTAAGTTTTAATTAGTTTTAATTTGAATTGTCATGTATTGAAAAAAGTTTAAGATTGATTTGTAAGATAACAGGAAAGTAAATTGCGTGAAAGTAAATTGATAAAAGTAATTAGGGAGAAAAATGTGCTAGTCTAGATAATTCATTACTACCGTCATAACTTATGTTTTCCTGTGCAATGTTATACCATGGTTTCATTAGTAATTTCTAAAGTCATCAGACCCGAATAGATATATTTAGTCTGCCCTATAATTCTTGCGATCTCGAATCCCTCGAAGGTTACAAAGGTAGGGCAACCAAGTCATAGTGATTAATCCAAACTATCCCCCAAGAACTAGTCTAATAACCTAAACAGATTATTAACCCTCTCTGAAAGAGTTCCTGTGCTTTTTAAGTATATTAAGTGATAGAGGCGGTAACAGGGTTAGTTCATACACTAAGGATAGGGTTTAAAACCTATCCTAGTACCACTATTAATCCCACGTTCAATTGGTAATCTAATAACAGGACCAACAGGGTCTAAACCACCCGCAATACTACCAAAACCTATGGTTACACGATAGTCAAAAGGATATCTAACAAAACCATGATTTAACAGGAAACACATATTATAACGATAGATAATTCATAACTAGGCCAGCACTTGAAGTGCTTAGCCGCTCATGGCAACAACAAAGCAAGAATTAATAAAGGTAATCATAGATTGAAAACTCATAATTCTTACAGATGTGGTTTATGAACGATTAAATACAAAAGTAATAGAAGTGTGATCTCCCTTGGACTCCTGGTGGAATTCTTTGAGCTTTCAAGGCCTTGGTCACCCCTTAGATCTGTGTTAGAATGGATGATGCTAAAGTGGCTTAATGAGGCCTTTATTTATAGATTACAAATTTGTTACGGCGAAACCTTGTAGAGTGTTACGCCGTAAAGTGCTGACGAGACTTTCCATGTTGTAGGCATAAAATATGTTACGGCGTAACTAATTATCTATGTTACACCGTAACGCTGACTAGGATGACTCATCCTACAATAATAATGATGTTACGTCGTAAACCTTTTGTGTGGTTACGCCGTAATCTTGCTAGGTGACGTGTCTTGCCTTGGATATGTTACGGCGTAACATTATCATAGGTGTTACGCCGTAAACCTTCGTAAGAATCCGCGTTTTCTTCATTTTTACGTCCTTTTCCTGTGTTTCTTGTCACTTACTTGCATTTTACCTGAAAACAAGGAAATAACCATAAAAGTATCGAATTCAAGTATTTATAAGACAATTGCAAGTATTTTTAGGGGAAAATTGACACTAAAAAGTATCGAATATTTGATGTCATCATAAAGAATAAACAAAGCTTGATTATTGGTGTTGCAATGGTTGAGGGTAAGTATTGCTGAAGTCCGTAAGAAAGTAAACGTTGCATCATTATATGACAGTCATGAGACTTCAGGCCCGTTATATTGCTATCATTATCGGTCACTTTGTGCTTGAAGTTGGATCCGAACCCATCTGGTAGCTTAACTCATTTGATGAACTGACAAAACTTTTTTCTATTCTCTGAAGTGAAGGAATACTTAGCATGAGGCTTCGAGCACTTCCCGATTTTGTTTTGGCCGAGCCACAACTCACTTTGAATGCCCAGATTTTTCAAGTCTTGTCTTGCCTTAATGGTGTCTTTAGATTTGTCATTCATTAACAAAGTATTCAAGAAACTCTCCAACACATGTTTTTCGATATGCATGACATCTAAATTATGTTTTATTGTAAGAAAGGACCAATACTCAAGCTCGTAAAAAATAGATCGTTTAGTCCATTTCAGTTCGACAAGAACATTGCGTTTTATCTTTACACCCCCATAACTCGGATGTTTCCCCTTCTAACGTGTGGGCAATCTTTCAAGTTGAGTCAAGATTTGAGCCCAGGTAAATTTTCTAGGAGGATCTTTGTCTTCGGTTTCACCATTGATATCAAGTGACCTCCTCCATTTATGAGGCTTCTTTATGAATCTTTTGTGACCAACATAAGCTGTTTTGCTTAACACACGCATAGATGGAGTGTCTTCATTACATCTTTCAGTGCCTATAAATCCTTTAGGTTATCAATCAAAGGCCTCAAGTAAACATCAATATCCTTACCCAGGGATTTAGGGCCAGGAATTAACAACGTCAGCATTAAAGAACTCTCTTTCATACATAACCACAGAGGCAGATTGTATGTTGTCAATATGACCGGACACATGCTGTAAGACCGACTAAGGTTGCCGAACGGATTGAAAATGTAAATAAAAATAAACCAACAAAAACGTTTATTTTATTTTACGATCTTTTCATGTTTAGTTGATAACAAATAAAATCCACATAAAAGTAAACTTCTTAAGCTAACACATAAACATTACTTTTCTATTTTTAGCATTACATTGATTTACAAGTAAATTATGCAAACCATTGTTTACATCATAAATGACATCATCATTTTCAGCATATCTTAGGGTAATCTTACAAGATTACACATGATCTCTCAAGATTTTGCAAATCAAATTCGGATTTAGTTATTGTGTGCCAGTTCTGTTGATATATACTAGCTGGTTCTGTTCTGCAACAGAACCGACAGAACCGGCCTACAATAGAATTTTTTGCTATAAATACCAAGTCATTTCTCATGCATTCATCATCCCTCTAAGCCTAAATTCTCTAATCTACTGATCATTCTCTTTATTCTTGCATAGTTTCTTTTAGCATTTTGTAGGTATTTTCCTTTAAAAAAGAAATTGCCAAACACCCCTTTTGAGACGATCAAGTTTCAAGAATCTTGTTTTGCATCTCCATAGCATCTTCAAGTTCACATTGCTAAATATTATACATCATTTAGTAGTTATAGTTGTATTCATCATCATTGTAAATCAAGTTTAGTGTTGTTGGGTTGATTATACCATGTGAAAAATCCGGTATTTAGCTTTGTACCATTAAAGGTGTAAGCAACATTGTGAGGCTTCTCCACCAGTTAAAGGAGATTGGTGACTAGTGTTTACAAACTCTCGAGTAGGTGGATCGGGGAGTGGAGTAGGGCAAGGAAGGTATCCTTGTAGCCGAACCACTATAAATACTTGTGTCTTGGTTAAATCTTTCTAACCCTTACTCTTACTTGCTTTATATTTCATGCACTAAACGTCAATATTGTGCAAAGCTTCACATAAGATCTTAACAAAAGTTTAAAAAAATACACTTTAAAACAAGAAAACTATTCAACCCCCCTTCTAGTTTTCAACAATTGGTATCAAGAGCGGGTTATCAAAGTTTTTAAAGTATACTGTATTTTAAAACTTTAAAACGATCATGGATTTGGAAAACTACAAAGAAGGTAAATCTATGCAACGACCACCTCTCTTTGAGGCTAATTGCTTTATATATTGGAAAAACCGTTTTGAAACTTATGTGAAGTCTAAAGATATTGATCTTTGGTACATTATAGTTTATGGTAATTATAAACCCACCATCAAAGATAAAGATGGTAATGATGTAATCATCACTTATGAAAAATTCGATGAAAACCATAAGAAAATGATTTCCAAAAATGATTTCCAAAAATGATGAAGCAAAAATGGTTTTATACAATCCTTTACCCAAAAAGGAATACGAAAGAATTTTCATGTGTGATACGGCTTAAGATATTTGGAAATCTTTAATAATTACCCACCAAGGTAACAAACAAGTTAGGGATAACAAAATAGATCTATTTGTTCAAAAATATGAAGAATTTATTATCTCGGATAATGGAACTATTGATTGTGCTTTTGCTAGATTTAATACTATTATTACATTACTAAAAACACTTGATGGATATTTTTCAAGTCGTAATCATGTTAGGAAATTCTTGAGGGCTCTTCCCACCACATGGCGGCCAAAGGTTACGACAATAGAAGAATCCAAGATCTTATCAACACTACCCCTAGATGAGCTCATCGGCAATCTAAAAGTTTATGAGGTAGTACTTGAAAAGGACTTGGAGATCTCTAAGAGCAAGAAAGAAAAATACAAATCACTTGCTCTTAAAGAAAGAAAAGTCCTAAGTGAAGAAGAAACAACCTCTTCGGATAGCAATGATGATGAATACTCCATGGCGTTAAGAGATTTCAAGAAATTCGTTAGAAGGAGAGGAAAGTTTGTCCGCCAACCCTATGACGACAAAAAGGAGAAGGATGATCAAAGATGTTTCAAGTGTGGAGATCCAAATCACTTCATTAGTGATTGTCCAAAACACTCCTTCAATGATCAAAAATCATTCTTTGTCGGGTGTTGGAGTGATAGTGAAGATGATTTAAAAAAGGAAGAAATATGTCTCATGTCACTTGACAACAATGAGGTATTATTCGACACTCCTTACTATAGTAGCTCATCTTTAGATAATGAATCATGGCAAAATGAGTACGATAACCTATGCAAAATGACTCTTAGGATTATTAACAAAAACAAACAACTAAAGGCAAAAAATTAAATATTAAAAAAGGAGGTTTGTGAACTTAAAACAAGAATAGAACAACTAGAAAGAAACAAAGAGATGAGTCTTGAATGTGAATCACATGTCAACCTTCAATCTAAAATTAGCTTATGGAAACTAGAAGAGGGGTTGAATAGTTTACAGGTTCTTTTTACGTTTTAAAAGTTTGCTTTCAAAATACTTGGATTCGAGTTGTATGTTCAACCAGTCAACAATATGAATCAACAAAGTAAATATCTAAACTAATACTAAATAACAATCACAACAATATAAAGAGATGAGAGAAGGAACAATTAAACCAAGACACCAAGATTTATAGTGGTTCGGTTACGAAGCTCTTCTTCGCCCTACTCCACTCCCCGGGTATCCTACTCGAGATTTCACTATGTCAACAAGCTCCCTTCAGGCGAAGAAAACCGTTTACACGTCGCTTACGTTGTTTTCCGACACTAAGCTAAATGTCGAGTGCTAATCTTAGCTAGAACCAATCTACCACTTCACAAACACTATACACTCACAAGATCTACACTATCGGATTTACACACTATCCGAATCACATAATTACATAAGATAAATACAATAGAGATTTGATACTTATAAGAAGAAAGGAGAGATCACTAAATAACAATTCGTTTCTTGGCGAATACGAATGTTCTTCTCTTGCACTTGATAAAGAGGAGAGATGAGAAGAAGAGATTAGATCACTTGAAACAAGATCAAAAGATGTTCGTGATCAAGAGATTTAGAGAGAGACAGAAGGTTTTTAGAGAGAGAAAGTTATCTGAAAAATTCGCGCAAATAGGTGTGTTTTTTAGTTGGGAATGTAGCAGTATTTATAGGAAGGAAAACCCAACGGTCACTGCAGGCGGTCCCGGCGGTCCCAGATATATCTGGGGGCCGCCAGACCTATAAGAGGGCCGCCTAATAGACTACGCTCCTATTTTTTTATCTTCTGTGGGGAAGGTTGTATCTATTATGGAACCTTTCATTTTGGAGGGAAAATTTGAATTTCAAATTTAAGTTTTAAATAAAACTTTTATTTTAATTAGAAAATATATTGTATTATTATTTTTGTGAAATACTTTTGTAAAAATATGATGGTTAAGAGAAAAATATTTTCTTGATCACTAATCATGCTTAATGATTTGTTTGTCCATACCTTAAGTGATTACTAATCTTAGAAATAGAATTTTACGATTAATAGTTTATAAACGTTTATTTTTATCGTAAACGTTTTTACATTTTGTTATTATCAAAACATTGAGAGGTCGAAAAATATAAATAACGTTTTTAGACATTATTTGTATTAACCATCTTCCCCTTTTTGATGAAGACAAAATATAAACTTATTTTGTATAAAATTAAAGGTTTCAAATTATTAATGAGTTTTTATTCTATTTCTCCCCTTTTTTGTCGAATTCAAAAAGGATGATCGTCGAATTGTTGTAGAAAGAAAGAAGTCGACGATATCAAGACTCCCCCTTGATGTATGCTCCCCCTCGTTTGGGGCACCAAGGGATCGATCTTACGTTGTGTTCAAATGAGTTCCATTAGCATCATTTGACATCTGTTTTGAGAATGTGGTTTTAGGAACAGGTTTTTTAAAACATTTTAGCTCAAATGCAGTCAAGTCTAGTTTGTTCTTAAATGTTCTAAGTGTGCAGATCACCAAAGGTCACTCCCTAGTTTAACTTTTGTTAATTTTCATTGAACTTAGCTTATTGAGGTCTAATCTCAATCTGTTTCAAGCTTATAAGTTGTCAAGAGTGTTTTTGAGTCTTAATTGTTAGTTGCAAAGTTGTCATTAATATCAAAAAGCCCAAAAACAAGTAGAATAACCTGTCAAATTCAGCTGTCTTTTCTAGCTTATTTTCTTAGGTACTTTGCTTAACTAGAGCTTATTTCTGTTATTTGGTTCTACTGCTTAATCTGTTTTTACTTTTTAGCTTAATTCTAGGGCTTAATTATGTTTTGTTCTAGCTTAAAAGTAGTAGTTTAGTCCTAAGTCTTGTTTTAATGTTCACTGTCTTTTAGCTTATTGAGAGTTTTTCAGCTTATTTTTGGTCCTTTCTGCTTATTGAGTCTAGGCTTTAATCTGTTTTTAGCTTATTTAGTTTTCTTTTAGCTTATTTAGTTTAAAAGGCCAAAACAGTCTTAACTAGAGCTTTATAGTTTTAAGTTAAAACTGGCAGCTTTAGTTAAGCTTTTTCTAGCTTATTTTCTTGTTTTGTCAAAAAGTCCATTTTTTAAATTTGCTTATTATTGCTTATTTTTAGCTGTTTTAAAAGAAAATTTGAAAAAAAAATGTTTTCATCAAAAAGGAAGTCATAGGTTTAGAACCTTTGACCTCCTCCTTAACATACCAACACTTTTACCATTTGCCCTAGGGTCTTTTTCGTTTAATACCTTGCACCATTTAATTGTTATTGTTTTGTTAGAATTTGCTTATCCGAGCTTATTTGTTTTTAAACTGCTTATTCGTTTAGCCAACTTTCCAGTTTTCATTTTTCATAGATTTTAAATAGGCTAAAGTATTTTTCATAATTTTTTAGATTTTTAATAATTAGTTTGCTATTTTTAATATTTAATTTAGATTAAATATGTTTTTAATTTATAAAAAATAAAATTAAAATAAAAAAATATAATTTCTTTTTCAAAAATTATTTTAATATATTTAGGATTTATAAATTTGAATTTTAAGTTTTTAGAGTTTAATTTGCTTTACTTTTGCTTGCCCGTTAGTCGTTAAGTTCCCGTTACGTGTTTAATTGTCGTTTAAATTTATTTGTGCCTTTAATTCTAGTTTAGCGTGCCTTTTATTTGCTTGCCCTTGCGTTTTTAGAATTAGAAATCAAAAACAAAAATATTTGATATTCAAGCATCAAACAAAATACTTTCGTGGATTTTAAATTCATTTCTTGTCGGGATACGACATCCGGGATACTCTCTATACTATAATTAATTTGAGATATTTAGGATATATATCTTTACTTATATATAGGACAGTTTACGACACGTCACTAAAGCCATGTCATCAACTATCCATGTCACTAAGTGCCATGTCACTATTTTTGGTGTATTATGACACATCAACGCCTACATGGACATCTACATGGCATGAATCCGAAATTATTTTAAAAATTATGT